>JAMKCH010060882.1:0-82343 GCA_023653785.1 Ophioderma brevispina
GACCATTTGACATTCTTATCTGGAATTGCTGTTTCTTTAAAATGCCAAAATGTTAAGATGGGGCCAATGTGGCTGCCTTTTTACCTTCTTTAAAACTAATAAATTACGATAGATATGTGTTGTATTTAGTTAAAACACCCAAAATGATTATTCAAGTTTAAATTAATGTATAAGATGTATGGCTTTGAGCATTAATAACTCGTATCTGGTATATTTGTTTTCACAATATACATGTACTTCAAATTCAAAATGACGGCCAGTATATTATGACTATATGACAATTCGTAGGTTTTAAAGATCTTAAAAGGCAGCCATATTGGCTTCCATCTTGAGCTTGTTAACACACTTGAAATGTCAGATATGAGTTCCTACTGGGTATAGAGCGCACACTGTTAAAAACATTTCTGTAAATTTACGGAAATTTCTGGCAGCAGTATTTCCAGACATTTTTTGGGTAAATTTACCGAAATTTCTGTCAATTAACGGAACTTTGACAGTAATTTTACAGAAATTTGTCTCATATTATGGAAAAAATGTGTATTTTAACAGAATTTTTCCGTAATTTAAAATTACGGAACCAAAAAAAAAAGTCCGGAAATATTGCTGCCAGAAATTTTTGAAATATTTCCGTAAATTAACATTTTTTATGTTTTTTGTTTTTTATTGCTATTGTTTTCTAAAACAGATTTTCCGTAAATTTACGGAAAATCTGTTTTCTTAATTTACGGAAATTTTTAACAGTGCAGAATTATGCCTCTATCACAAATACTTGATGAGTTATGGTCACTTGAATGATTTCAGGGCATATCGGGTTTTAGGGTGGCCATATTGGATTTCATGGTAATGTTGTGATCAAATCACGTCAATAACCGGTCCAAAAGATTCCTCGTGCTTTAAAACCTGGATCTAGTGTATTAAATTATGGCCATTTGAATGAATTTGAGAGTGATAGCGGCCATATTGGATTTCTAGAAAATGGCACTGCACGAAATTTTGCACACCCTCCAGAAATTATTAGCTTAGGTCATCATTGACAAAAATCGATCAATAGAAAAAGTCTGTACTCCATTTCCACCCTGTGTCCACAATTCCTCCTGACTACAGGGAATACAATCCTTGCAAATTATTCTTCTAAGAGTGGCTAATAGCTGCTAATGCACTTCATTGGTTTGTCAACCGCTTTCAGTTTCATCATGCATGCTCAAATATCCTGAACTTGACACAGAGAGTGGCCCAACGCGTGAATTTGACTTGATGTATTCGTAATATTGCACTAATTTCCTTTAAAATCGTCCAAATTGATCGCGGAAGAAAGTTTCATATAGATAAGAAGTTACTCTTCTACCCATGGCATTCTATCACATTTTCTTCAAAGTAGTTTTATCTTTAAAAAAAATCTGAATGTTGCATTTTTGGCACACTCTGTATAGTGAGATGTAAGCTTTCTCATTCATCAGTCTCAAGTAAAGTCATTTTCCTTGCATATTGCACTATTGTCATGAACGAAAGACGTTATTTTTTAAATGCCTGTTCAAATCAAAAGCTAAATTGTTTCATAATTGTTTTATCATTCAGGGTGAGACTCAATGTTTTCTCCATCTGATGACATCACTGCAGCCCTTTACGCATACTGATTGTTGATGTTCTGTTGAGGAATGTGGTTCTATGCTCGCTGGATAATTCCACCAAGTTGAGCCATGTGTAGTGTGTTCCTTTATGTGTCGATCTGCTTCACATTTCACCTAGTCTCACAGGTTCTCACGAGTGCTCTTCATGGAATGTGGTTGTGACATTGGCAGTATGCGGAGTTGCATTGTCCTGCATGCATGAAGAGAAATTCCTCCCGTGGGAATGACGTGTGAGCTGAGCAGTCAAACGTCCTTGTAAGATCACAAGATCAGTTCTGCCACCAGTGCAGATCTCTTCCACCTTGTCATGGTTCTACACCCTGCAAATAGTCCTCATTCGTTGCGTCTCCATTTCGTCGACATACTCGCACATCTCATTGTTTGTTTGTTTGTCCGCGTATTTGTCTGGTTTGTTTATTTATCTATGCGTTAATGTTTTTAGCGTATTTACTTCAGACTGCAATGAATAACAAGAAAGGTAATGAAATCGTTGTTGTAAATTGATAATTTGTTGACTTTAGACCTTTGAATACTACAAAGTGCCCCTTTTTTCTGAAAACATCATTTTTGGAAAAAGGGAGTGTGTGTTGATACCAAAAGTGATTTGTGAAATGCAAAAAACTTTTGAGACCGAGCCAAATGTTTCCTCTCTTCAAACTTTTTTTAATGTTCTCAAATTTCAGTTCTAGTGAAGTTATGCCTGGAAATGTCCTTGCATTTTTTTGGGAACTTGTTTTAAACCTCATGTTTGTGATTAAAAATATTATTTTATTTCTCTATCTTACTTGAGAAAAAATTTCTTAGAGAAAGTACTTATTTCATCATGCAAGAGAAAAATGAAATTCCCCTAGTGCTATATTGGGCTCATGCCAGGTATTGTTACAATAAGTTTAAAAGATACTTTAAATAGATTGGGGATTTTCCAAGCTATATGTTGTAAAACAAAATTGCAAAATAGGTAGTTTCCCATGGTGCCATTTATGTAAGATAATGTAATGCATATGTTTTTGTATGCGACCCAATTGGACAGTGTAAGGGCCTATGTTTATGTATAATGATGCTTAGTAAGAGGATATGATTAGAGATTATGTATAGAGAAAAATCTAAGGGAACGCTTGTTGATGTAATATGGAAAAGGGCCCAATTGGTAATTTAATTTGATCTGCAAAAATGATGTAGATCTGTGCAGTACATAGTGCCAGGGAGCAATGAGACAGGTGATGAGTCAAAAAAAAAACGCTTGACCTGATTGGTCCGCCATTTTTATGAATTTTAAGTTACAAAGACTAACATAACAATGTGGTAGCATCTGAAAGCTTAGTTCATTATCTTTAATTTGCAGCAAAGATAATTCTAATCGGTTAAGTATAGGCTGAGCTACAGTTGTTTGAATCAAGTAGGCATTCAATAAAGAGCTCGACTTTTTGGCTGGACACTGATTTCCTTTGCTGAACGCCGTTCATTTGAATGTGAATCTGTGGACAGAGCGCAAAACTGACTACTTGATTCAAACGACTGTAGCTCGGTCTATATCTAACCGATGTAAATGAACTTTGCAGCAAATTAAAGATAATGAACTAAGCTTTCAAATGATACCACATACGTTAGATATGACGTACTTAAAAATCCAAATTGGCGGACACAATCAGGGTCAAGTTTTTTTTTACTCACCCTGTATTATAGATACCACAGGAGCTGTATGTGCAAGCTATTTCTTCAAGCCAACGAGCTTCAGTTTTTGGAATAAAAAAAACCATTCCAGTTTGTGGTCCTAAAAGTGGACATTTGCGACAGACAGACGGACAGACAGACAGACGGACTTTAAGGTGGTAACACTTGAATTATTGTACTGCGGAATATTAGTGTCGTCGAGGGACAACCCCCGTCGTCTTGAACTGCTGAACATTACATGCTGTCATTTTGGAGTCTTCGCTGTAAACACATATTGTTGAATTGCAAGTCTGCAATGCTCTTTTCATTTATGAACTTTGATTACATTAGAGTGGACGTTCTCGTTTGTAAGGATTATAATATTTACGAATATTTCTGTGTATTGTGATTGCCATTGTAATTTGTTTTGGACAATCTAAATTCTTGAACTAATCAATTTGATAAAAATTGTAATAAATTGTGTTATGATATAAAATTGAAATCATTTGTGTACAAGGCTATTTGTTGGTGTTTAAAGGGTATTTCTGACCTTGTCATTCTCGTGATGCTGTAACAGAAATTAGGGGCTCTTAATCTCCACATAAATGAAATAAATTGTGTTATTATATGAAATTGAGATCATTTGTGTACAAGGCTATTTGTTGGTGTTTAAAGGTTATTTCTGACCTTGTCATTCTCGTGATGCCGTAACAGAAATTAGGGGCTCTTAATCTCCACATAAATGAAATAAATTGTGTTATTATATGAAATTGAGATCATTTGTGTACAAGGCTATTTGTTGGTGTTTAAAGGTTATTTCTGACCTTGTCATTCTCATGATGCCGTAACAGAAATTAGGGGCTCTTAATCTCAACATAAATGAAATAAATTGTGTTATGATACAAAATTCAGATCATTTGTGGACAAGGCTCGTGTGTTTGTGTTTTGTATTTCTGACCTTGTCATTCTCATGATGCCGTAACAGAAATTAGGGGCTCTTAAGCTCAACATAAATGAAATAAATTGTGTTATGATATGAAATTGAGATCATTTGTGCACAAGGCTCGTGTGTTTGTGTTTAAAGGTTATTTCTGACTTTGTCATTCTCATGATGCCGTAACAGAAATTAGGGGCTCTTAATCTCAACATAAATGAAATAAATTGTGTTATGATACAAAATTGAGATCATTTGTGCTCAAGACTCATTTGTTTTGTGCTTAAGAGATATTTCTGACCTTGTCATTCTCGTGATGCCGTAACAGACATTAGGGGCTCTTAATCTCCACATAAATGAAATAAATTGTGTTATTTCTGACCTTGTCATTCTCATGATGCCGTAACAGAAATTAGGGGCTCTTAAGCTCAACATAAATGAAATAAATTGTGTTATGATATGAAATTGAGATCATTTGTGCACAAGGCTCGTGTGTTTGTGTTTAAAGGTTATTTCTGACCTTGTCATTCTCATAATGCCGTAACAGAAATTAGGGGCTCTTAATCTCAACATAAATGAAATAAATTGTGTTATGATACAAAATTGAGATCATTTGTGCTCAAGACTCATTTGTTTTGTGCTTAAGAGATATTTCTGACCTTGTCATTCTCGTGATGCCGTAACAGACATTAGGGGCTCTTAAGCTCAACATAAATTAAATAAATTGTGTTATGATATAAAATTCAGATCATTTGTGCACAAGGCTCATTTGTTTGTGTTTAAAGGTTATTTCTGACTTTGGCGTCCACGAGACGTCGTAACAAGAAAAAGACAAATGTTTATCGTGAAAGAAATATTTGTGGAAGATCCAATGTTGAAAACAAAGTACAATTTTGAACAAAATCCCTGGAATCTTCTTGTATTTGGTCTACAAGAAAGAAGGAATCTTTAATAAAACCGCTTCGATGCTCCTAATTTGTCCACAATATTGCCTGATGTATGTCTGTCTGTTTGTCTGTCTTTCGGTTGGAGAGCTTTGTGACAGGATCGTGTGATTTGGGGCAATCGCTGTTTACTGCTTTTCAGGACGGCTTGGGACAGTCAAGGGCTGAAACTGGGAATATGACTCAACATAGTCCTGAAGCCCAGGGAATTCATTCAGCTTTAAAGACACAAAATGTCATATGGTCCCATTATATTAGTATGGGGCCAGAGGGTGTTTTGAACCGATTCCATAATGCAATGTAATGTGCCTATACTGTACTGTACTAAACACATGTCATTGATGTTAGTACTTAGGGATAAAAGTGCAAGAAGCTTAAAGGAGAACCTTTATCAAGAATAACCTACACAATATACGCTATAAAAACAATTATTGAACACATATGGAGTGGTTTCATGGGAAAACGGAATGATACTATCCATAAAACGAATTAAAAACATGTTTTCTGACCACGCGGTATTTGAAATTCGCGCTACTGTATATGGGATATGTATTTGTGTTATGCGATACGGACGGCACAGTAGCGTCATACATCTTCACGCATGATGCTTTCATAATGTGTATTTCCTATGGCATGTATGACCTAAACGTGCCGGTCGTATCGCACAACACGTTATACACTAGCGCGATTTTTAAATAGCACATGGTCAGACTAGATGGTTTTAATTCATTGTTAGGATTATATAATTCCGTTTTTCTATGAAACCACTCGATATGTGGTCAATAATTATTTTATAGTGTATATTGTTTAATATTATTCGTTGTACGGATTCTCCTTTAAGGACCACAAAACATTTCATGATCATTATAAAAATTATTTAAGTACTAGCGGTTGGTGGGCTAAAATGAGTGTAAATGTCGTGGTTTTTATGTGTTAAGAATATGATTTTTTGTGGAATCATATGACCTTATTGAGGTGAATTTCCCAAAACTGGTGCATTATGGGATGGACTCAATACACCCTCTGATATGGGGCTAAGAGTCAAAATTTTAAAATCCTTCCGGATCACATCCTGCAGGTTATACTACTTACCCCGCTGCATTAAAACATCTTGTGTGGATGCACTATAGTTATACATGTACACTGTTGCTCATAAAGTTGGAATATTTTCTCAAACCCAATCTTAAAACATATTTCTATTTGAACGCCTCAGTAATCATATTAGAGTAGATGAATGATTACATAATGAGTCCCCACTACCCAGGTGAAGTGAATCCATGCATAAATTTGAATTACGTAACAATGCCTTTTGTTGGGAGCTATAAAAGGCCAGACGTCAGTTGTTTGCTCCTTTTCCCTGCTCCAAGCCTGCGTGCAACGAGCTCACGTTTTTCAGAGTTGGTTGCTACCGTTACAACAAAAACTGACACAGAGGTTCCCTAGGCTATGCCTCGTGTAACGGTATTGTCAATACGCCGAAGAGTGCTTGCACTCCGACGGGAAGGGTACAAACAAGCCAAAGTCGCTGATATCGCAGAGTACGATCTGTAAAATCCTCAGACACCATCGAGAGGTGGGTCATTTGAGGCCACGAAAATCTCCTGGACGTCCACGATTGACCACCAGACGAGATGATCGGCGACTGCTTAATCTGTGCAGTAGTGCCCGGAAAATGCCAACGAGCCGTCTTCGTCGTTTGTGGAGAAGACATTATGGAATCAACGTTTACCGCCAAACTGAAATCGGAGATTGCTTCAACATGGTTACCGAGCAAGACGAATGACCAAATGTCCACGCCTAACGTTTCACCACAGAGATGCTCGACTTCGCTGGGCTGGGGAGCACAGAAGATTACAGCTAGGACATTGGCAAAATGTTGTCTTTAATGGACGAGAGCCGCTACATAATAATAATCAAGAAAAAAAAACCATGTGCGCTTGGCTGGATTCGAACCGACGACCTTCGTATTACACGCACGACGCTCTTACCAACTACGCTATCAAGGAAGGGTTGGCAGAGGAGCGATATATATCATCTATAGGGTGATGGGTGTAATAGTGCCCTAGTAACAACAACATGTATGTAAACAACTATTTCTAAACCCTTGAAACCATTCAAAACTTTCAAAATTCAATTTTAAAATGTTTGTATGCTAACATTGTATACATCTGTTCAGGATTTGGCACCTCCTTGGTTTTCGATAACTTTATGGCATCGATTCTTCCAACTTCTCACCTTCCAGTAGATTTGGCAGAATTGTATGCCGTCGGAGATTTAAATAATCCCAAGCTTCTTTGATCTTCCTGACCAACATGGCTTGATTGGTAGCCGAAGTTGGACAATTCACTTTTTCCTCCCATTATGGACCATACATTCTCAATTGGGTTAAGATCTGGGCTATTTCCAGGCCAGAAATCCTTCCGCCAAAATGACGGAAATTATGTTGGTTTGTTTACCTTCTGTCCCTTTAAATTTTCAAACCGGAAGTACCTCCAGATCACCACATCACAAAAACGCTGAGAAAATTCAGAAAAACTGTCCAAATTTGATGAGTTAGTCCTCAAATGAAAGCACTATACTTTCCAGCATGCATAAACAGGCAAGATTTCACATCACTCAGCCGTAGGCCAAACACCAGAGGGCGAGAAAGCATTTTTGAGCTTGGCCACAATTAGGCGCATCACCCTACATAGGTGTTAGGTTCGAAAGGTGTCCTTCGCTTTCCTAGCGGATAGCACCTTTAAATATGTTTAACACTACAGTTACATGGTTACAAAATAAACTTTGTGCAAACTTAACGCGTTAATAAATTTGTTTAAATATTAAAGTTTCTTAAGCGATTTTACTATAAACAAAATGTTTAAACCGTCTGCAAATCAACGCTCAGATATTCTGTTTAATAAAATCAATAAAAATCTAAACCACGTTTGTTATATTCTATATAGCTTGTTGAACCCCCTGAATTACAATGAAGCAGTATCAATTTTGATACGAGATGAAACGCCGTACAGGGCGAGTCAATAAAAACCCTACATTCAGAAAGTTAGTTTGTTTGAATATTTGCCTTGGTCGTTTACAGGAATAAACAGGCTATCAGAAAATTTTTATTTAGTGTCTTTCAGACTTTGGGTTCAGAAACTATGTCAATTTTGTGGAGAGACCAACAAATTCTGTTTGGCCACTTTTAGCCATACAATGCGGAGAGACTGATACCGACGTATACCATAACTCATTATAGCAAAGACAATTCACACATGCAATTTCAGTTGGTATTGATTTCTTCTCGACAAAAAGATATCATTTTGAATAGAACGGTCTATTGTGTAATATAATTATAAGTAAAATATCTTCAACAAATGAAATTACCATCCACATCAATGTCTTATCTCATGAACATAAAATTAAATTGCGCTTGTTTTTCAAGCTTTATACAAAACCTCCTATGGTTTCACTTTGATTCCCAAGTTTCATTGTAGCTTGTTGATCCAAAGTAAACTGTGGTCTTACACCAGCCATCTTGATTTTCTTATCTGGGACATTGAACATTTTTCTCTCTCAGCATTTTCTTTTGTAATGTCGGGGATTTTAATTCTATAATCCTGCAATGATTCTCTCACCTTTTATTGTTTGACAATAATTTGGTGTTAAATGTAAACGGTGCATCTTTGTCTGGCTCAAAATGGCCAAACAGGATTTTTAAGTCTCTCAGCAAATAGGCAAAACTTCTTACTCCAAAGTCCAAATGACACTAAAATAAACGTGTTCTGAAAGCCTGTTTATCCCTCTTCATATCCAAAGCAAACATATTTTAATTATTTTTTATTCTGAATGTGGTTTTTTTATTGATTTCAGCTGTCAAATCCACTTCTTTCCCAATATAGAGGCAAAAATGCCGTTTTAATGGCCAACCATCAATATTACTACAGTAGTGAATAGAGAACAAGATCAGTTAAGTAGTCGGAACACAGTGTAGACTTCTATATAGCGTGTACCTCTGGGATGTAAAGACGCCATATCAAAGTAAACTATACCAATGTACGTATTTTTTACTGTTATTTTTTACATAGCAATTGATAGACAACTTTTCCGGAAAAAAGTTTTCTTTCGAACAGCCTTGAATCGTTAATCTCCTATGGCATTGCAGGAACTAAACAAAAGACTCGAAACTTCCCAAGTATGAATTTCAGACAACTTCTTAGAGAAATGAAACTTTTGACAATATTATTTTGAAAGTTGTATTTTCGCTACAGGAATTTAAAATGAACAGTTAACAATAAGTGTTTTCTGATCTTTGTAGCTTATAGTTCCAGCACAAACAAAACAGTGCCTTTCACAAGTTTCGGTTTGCAGTTAAATAATGTCTAATTCCAAGATCATTTTGTTCTTATTTTGCTGACATGAAATTATATCAACTAAGTTTCAAGGCTAAAACCGAGATTTTATGTAGGTCGACATAACGTCTAAAGCTATATCCTCCGATTCACCTGCAATTTGCTGTCCAATCGCGACCTTTGCGACGTTCGGGATTTATTTTCACCATTACACATACTTTATGAGTTACAATGAGTAAAAACGAGTCATCATCATCATCACCACCACCACCATCGTTTCAAGGCTAAAACCGAGATCTTATATAGGTCGACTTAACGTCTAAAGCGATATCCTCCGATTTACCTGCAATTTGCTGTCCAATCTCCTCCTCCTCTTCCTCTTCTTCCCCTTCCCCTTCCTCCTCTTCTTCCTCTTTCTATTCTTCCTCCTTTTCTTCTTCCTCTTCTTCCTCTTGTTCATCTTCCTCTTCCTCTTCTTCTTCTTCCTCCTCTTCTTCCTCTTCCTCTTTTTCCTCCTCTTCTTCCTCTTCCTCCTCTTCTTCCAATTCCTCTTCTTCTTCCTCTTCTTCCTCTTCCCCTCCTTCCTCCTCCTTTTCCTCTTCTTCTTCCTCTTCTTCTTCTTCCTCCTCTTCCTCCTCTTCTTCTTCCAGTTCCTCTTCTTCCGCTTCCTCTTCTATTATTAATTTGGTCTCAAATGTAGTTTTTAAGATTGTACTATTTTTAAGGTATTTTATTGAAATTCACTCGTTTTATACTCTTTCTGTAGGGTTATTTGTTTGTAAAGCGCTCAGTGACTTGTTGTTTGGGGCGCTGACAAGTCCATCCATTATTATTATTATTAATATCGGAGATCTCCGATAAAAATTCAACGGCTGCTGGATACGGCCTATCAATATGAAATAGCTGGGAAACAGCGCCATGCACGTGTTTTGCGATCATCCATTAGTTGTTTTATTGGTTCAAGCAAGCCAAGTTAGAGGTCATTTTCTTGAGGTGGCATTATTTCATCATGGACGGACATAAACTTAGCATTTCCAGCTCTGCCGTTAAGTACAATCTGGGATCCCAATTTCAATTACAAAGTCGCTTATTTTATGATAAATACGCATTTTTGAGCATTCTCCTTTGCAGGTATAGTTTCCTAGACAAGTACCAACATAACTCTGCGCAAAAATATCAAATTTTGAAAATTTGGGGCGCTTTTCAAAAATGTGCTGTTATTGCTTTAACCTTTGGTATTCTTGGTATTTAAAAAATAACACAAAATCTACACTGACATATTTTCATTACCTTTTTCTTCGAAGTCCTGGTGGTTCAAAATCATGATGTAGATGCACGTCGTGTAGTCATATACCGATGTACATGCACCAGTCAAGTAAAACTATAGGTCATAAATTTGTCAGATTAATTGTAAATATCATGCTGGCATAAATACAACCTATACTTTTACTGCAGAGCAATAGCGAATCCCCATTGGAACACAGTCCTCACATTGATACAGGCACAGTCACTCGGTGAAAGGTTGCCGAATTCATAAGCTTGATATAAAGTACCGTAGACATAGTCCGGTTACGCTGGAATCTCACCAACTTTACAATCATGACAAGTCCATTGCGTCACCACAATAATAGTTATTATTATCTGATTATAATTTGTTGGTGCAATATATCAGAATGGCCAGCATTTCCGCGACACCCCAGCTTGTCATCCGCGGCAATTCTTAAGATCAGAATCAACGCGGTGTAATTTCTGATCCATCACTGCGTTAAACTACTTTATCACGCAACGTTGAGTTAGATTTCAAAACTGCTTTACTCAACATCTATTTCACAGTTTTACTCGGGTGAGGAGTAAAACGGAAATTTGTCTTTTACTCCATGCAGATTAAATCTTGACTCAACTTTTTTACTCAACACGCTTTACTCCCGCACTGAGTAAAATATTTTTAGAGTGTGGGGCCAGCTGCTGTTAGCATATGTCCATCAAAGGTTACTTTGTCCCTGATGTCCATCATCCCTTGGTAGATGAGCATGCCTTACCTCATAGTGTAACCGACATCACTTTCGCTTTAACAGGCAGTATTCTATATTTACCGTTGTGATATTTTAACCGATTCAAGTTGCGGATCGGAATAAAGCTCATGCACACTACTATATCCATATTGATTTAGGGCAGAAAAAACTTGACCCTGATCGTGTCCGCCATTTTGATTTTTTTTAAATAATATATATCTAACATATGTGGTATCATCAAAACCATGTTTTTCGGAAAATCTCGAATTTTCTATTCGAAAATCATTGTTTTTATCGATAAACGCGGTTTATTAGTCGACAATGATTATCAGTGTGATATACTAAGTTTATAAAAAAAAACATTCTAAGTGAAAAACATAGTTTCTCGGTGATATAAGCATTGTTTTTAGGCGAAAACGTAATTTTTCGCGAAAAACACTGTTTTTCGCTGATAAACATAGTTTTTCGCGATAAACTAACATCATTACTCTAAAACAATGCCTTTTGATCAAAAAGCACAGTTTATCAGCGATATACAGTTTTTTATTTAAATTATTGTACCATATACATACTTTTCAATTTTATTTTTTTTATTTGCTCGCCCTTTCCTTTTTAAAGGAATTTTCATTTTTAATTACTGTACATCTACACGTCTCTGATGGCGAGTGCGCTAGTGTAATGGGCGTGGATTGAACATGGATTACACAAATAAGGAAACCTTTATAGTTTCTTTGTTATTGTCTATTAAAAGCAATTTAGTGAGAGTAGTGTATAAGAACTAAAACAGGACGTACACTCACATTCGTCTGAGACACCTTCAAGTCCAGTTGGCATCAACGAAGCTAAGAACGTTCGTTTGGTACTCAAATGAAATTGTACATACAAGGATTTTATTGTTTAAAGTGTTTGCAGAGCAGACGAAGCACCGTAAGATTTTCTGATTATTTTCAATATTTAAAAAGTGTAATTATTTTTGCATGCACTGTCAGATATTAATAACTCCTTAAATTGAAATATTCCGTATTTTTCCCGTAACAAATACGGAATTTGTTCCGTAAAGCATAAATATCTAATGCTTTGTTATTACAACCAGCTTCACCCATTCAAAACAGGACAATTTATATCAAACACACAACCGTGTACATCATATCCAAGCTCACGTTAAAGTTCCGTTTTTTGTTTTGTTTTTTTGTTTTTGTTTTTGTTTTTGTTTTTGTTTTTTTTTCGGAACGGAAAAATGTTTGGAAATGTTTCTCTCTTTATTATCTTTCAGGATTCTGACAGCAAAATTTCCAAACACTTTTTGCGTTCCGTAAAATAAATACTTATATTTTACCAGGCCATTAACCGGCTTTCGCGATTACCTAACTTTCTTGACCTGGACAAGTTTTCAAACTACTATAGTACTTGTTTGAAATCCAGTTTTTGCGATTAGTAGCACCTCCGGAAATGTAAACTTATTCCGGCTCAGCCCCAGTTTACGTCCACCCACCAAACTTGAATGCTGTATGACCAGTGATCTTCGAGAAAAGGGCGGACAGACAGGCAGATGGAGAAACTAAGCCTAAGCTTACAGGTAATTATTTTACAATGCCACCCTTGAAAATCCATAAATGATTTTGCGTTTGAGCAGTGTTTAAATTTTGTTTTCATTTTCAGATTTTTTATATACTGAAGTCCATATTTGATTGAAGTACAGATGCTGTAATGGCTGGCCGTGCGGATGGTGGAAACGATGAATGGAAGGGAAACACAATCGCTTTCATCATCAACTTCATTTTCACAGTAAGCTTCCACGTTGTAGTTTCTAAAATGAAAAGAGTGATCTGTAAGTTCTCGCGCATGCAATCCCTGGTTCAAATCTCAGGGTTTGTTATAGGTACCAATTTTGAAATATACATGTAATTGATAACATCTGTACATTAACATTCAAGCTCTCTCCATGGTTCCTTTGCCCATTCCCAAAATACCTCTTTCACCAGACGGTAACTATGTTTATAGCAGTCAGTTTTGCAAAGTTAATATAGTACTTCATATTCCAAATCCTTACTGGAGTGTTAAGCGTTAGGTAGCATCAACATTTAGGAAGGTAGTATTTAATTAACTACGGTCTTTTCGTACCTAATGATTTGGAATGTGACGTGTGTCCATGTTTAAAATAATTATGCTTTTATAATTATATAAAAATATAAGGGAAGTGTTAATCTTCAAACACAGTTTTTACAATGATTGCGATGAATATAACCCGATAAAGTCACTAGTAATGTTTTTTTTCTAAGCGACTTTAAAAGAAAAATCATTGTTTTAAAAAACAAGTACTGAGTAAGGAGCGAGAGATTAAATTGAAAAGTCCAGAATATTTGCGGATCAACTTACCCCCTTCCCCTCCAAAAAGCACCATATTGACAATATGCATTTTAATATTTATTCTAGATTTGGGCTTTGGCATTGACTGTGTTTGGCATCATCGGTTCCGTTACTCCAATTGATGGAATTGCCCTCCCCAAACCGCTCTTCGTCGCAGTGGCGGTGGCATCGGCTGTTATGATTGTGACGGGAGCCCTGGGATTCTTTTTGTTCATCCCTGGCGAGGGTTCCTGTAGATGTTGCAGGTCCTCAAAGATTGTACTTGCCTTGGTAAGCGGATCTCATTATCATAAAGAAGGAGGGCAAAAAGATTTTAAATTAAGAGGTTTAGAAAACCGGGCGTTTGCAGATGCAGATGCGGTGATGCAGTGAGAGCGCCCATGCCCAGCTGCTATTCAGGAATGTGACCGATATCCATTGTGTGGATTTTGAACATATGCGGTCACATTCCTGAACACAGCTGGGCATGTGCGCTCTCACTGCATTACCGTATCTACATCTACATACGCCCGGTGTAGAAGTAACCATTGTCCGGCGTACTCATAGTCCGGGAACAATGGTGAACAATAGGGCAATCGATTCAGTTGACTCTTTACGCAACATTAGTTTCACGCTTATTCCGTTATCGTCTATGGAGCCCCGGACTATGGCTCCCACCGGACTATATCTGCTTTCACACCGGTTTTCTAAACCTCGTAGCTGGCTCAGTGCGTTGTGGGATTTAACAGGATCCTATTTATAGACCTATTCAATATGACGTCAGCCACCAGACATGTTGGTGGACAAGATGCATACATTCCAGGACTACAATACATTCAGCTGTCAATCGATCGATGTTTAGCGATTGCACAGGGATCATTGGCAGGTGAATGTATTGTAGTACTGATGGAATGCGTCTATCTTGTCCACCAACATGGCTGGCTATTGAATACGGTCTATAGGAAGTGAATAAGCAGTGCACCGTTGATTATTGTGTCCTCATGCCGAAGGATAAATGATTATATTCAAACAGTTAGAAATCACTTGCATGACTTTCGGTAAAATTAGCAACTTTTGATTTTGACCCCTGTACAAATGGAAATTGACCTTTTTACCATTTAGCCATTTTTACCCTATAACTCCAAACCAATGGTCATAGATGGTACAAAATACTTATGACCAGACGGACAATATAGCATACATTTCAGCATGATTGGAGCATATTAAAAGTTTTGACCCCTGTGTAGCCTTAACTTGGCACCTTGATATAGAGGGTCCATACTAACTACCACAGGTGTCAAACCTTTTCTATAGTGGGGGGTAAACGATGATATTTGATCTGGTCCATGCTCCTGCTCTATATCCACTCGAAAACCGCGTCATCGCGAGAACTATATAATTCAAAGGAAGCAGGTCTTTTGAACCCGAGAGTGAATTTACGAGGCCGGGGAAAGGCAGTCAAAGCAGGGTGTGAAGTAGGACAAGCACATGCATGATTTGATACTCTCTAAATGTAAACGAGTGAAAATTTCACTTAAAAAGAGCGAATTTTCACTCAAAAAGACTCATTTTCTAGATGTTAAGATTTTTCTCGTTGTTAAGATAGTAAAGAGATAACTCACTCTCATTCACATTTGTATATCACTTTTCCTTTTCTCAATGTCTCCGAAATTGCCTCATCATAGTTCGTCTTTTTGACTTTTGACTTTCTGTCTGTCTGTTTGTCATTTGTATGTTCATCTGTTTTCTTTGCCTGTGTCTGTCGCTCGCTCTGTTTCTCCCCTTCTCTTTATTCTCGGTGTTCTCGTCTTTCTTTTCCCCAGTACTATCTTTTACAGGTGGGACTTTTGGCGGGAAATGGCAAAGTCTTTAATGAAATCAACAAAAGGAGGAAACGGGCTCGACTTCTACATATATAGCTGTTGCCATATTAGTAATACTTTGCCTCAATGTAAGTAGCCTTACTTTCTTACAATTTTTAACAGTCGCGTACACATCAACCTGTCGGCGTGCATTTGCAATCGGCGTGCTCGATACGCACGCTAAATTTCTGCGCGAAAGTGATGACATCACTCGTTACGTCTGGCCAGACGAAGTAGACCTGGAAAAAAACATGGGAAAATAACAAACATTTTCAAGTTTTAATACGTATGTGCATCTTGGAGTTTTACTAGTCCGGGAGGGAAAGGCGGGGAAAGCATCTGGAATTCAACTCTTAAGAAAACACAGGAAAAGAACCTTATTAACTATTATATGTTTCTTTCGATTTCCGTATACAGATCATGGGTGTATCTTTTGCCATCTTTAAAAGGAGAAGTATTTGCAAACGTCGCTCATTGGATCCTGAGAATGGTCAATCCCAAATTGGTGAGGTCAAAGAGAAGACCACTATTACAAACAAGGATAACAAGTCGCCGTCTAAAAGGGAAAACCACGGTATTAGTCAGGGTGATGCCCACAAATACGCTGCAGAGGTCGAGAAGCTTGCTGGCAAAGAGTTGAAGGAAGCAGGTAGGCAACTGGGTAAGGAACTTGCCTGCGATGTTTTAGATAACGATGGACCCATTGGAGAGATCGGTACCGACAATGAACTCAAAACTGCTTTCGAAATTGGAAAAACCCAAATTGGTGAGAGCAAAGGGAAGACCATTATTACAAACAAGGACAATAGATTGCCGTCTGAAAGGGAAGATCGCGGTATTAGTCAGGGTGATGTCCACAGATATGCTGGAGATGTCGAAAGGGTTGCTGGCAAAGAGTTGAAGAAGACAGGTGGGCAACTTGGAAAGGAACTTGCTAGCGATGTTTTAGATGACAATGGGCCCATTGGAGCGAGCGACGTCGGCGATGAACTCAAAAATGCTTTCAAATATGCGAAGTTTGTCTACCCGTTAGTTAGGAAATTCCACAAAATCCATACACAGAGAAATAATGCAAAGAGTAGTGGGGATAGAAAAAGAAGTAGAGCTACACAAGACCATAAACATGGTAAAGCTAACGAGGGTTGCAGTGATGACAATAAAGACTGTGATAATGAGGCCTCGGATGCTAATGAGGGCGTAGAAGACAACGATGGTTTTAATGATGAAGGCACGGATGCATCAGAAAATACAGAGAGGGCTGGTGCTCTGAGCACGACTCTTAAAACTGGCGCCGAGATCCATGAATTAGTCGATGTGCATATGCAGAGTAAAAAGTGTTCTATACCAAAAAACCCACAATGTGCTGCATTGGCCAACGTGCTAAATAGCGCTAATCCCAAGGCAACCAATCCAGTATATGATGATTCAAGCATTCATGTGATCCAATCAACAGGGCCATCTGACATTATTGCATCACCAATTGGTCATGAATCAGAAACGAGTGAATTTCAGGGCCAAAAAACGACAAATAAGGGCGGCACTTCAGCAGAATACGAAAACTGGACACCGAAGAAAAGCAAGGGTAGCGTAACGAAGGACCACAAACTTCGAAAGGTTAGAAAGGGTCGAAAAACTAATCCTACAGGTAATCTGAAGAAGGTGCAAACCAATAGAACAGGCCAGAACTACACCGATGCACCTGCGTCTGCCGGTAGAGGGAAAAAAGGTGTTAGTGAGGGTGGAGCTAGCAATAGAGGCAAAAAGGGCAATGATCATGTTGCTGGTATGTTTAAAAATGTTGGTAAGCAGTTTGGTAAAAAGTTTGCTAAAAGTGCTTTCAAATCATTTGCTAAAAGTGCTTTCGGGGGTGACGACGACGACGAAGAAGAAGGGGGCGATGAAGAAGTAGAAGATGTAGATGAAGATGAAGAAGGAGAAGAAGAAGAAGGAGAAGAAGAAGAAGGAGAAGAAGAAGAAGGAGAAGAAGAAGAAGGAGAAGAAGAAGAAGGAGAAGAAGAAGAAGGAGAAGAAGGAGAAGAAGAAGAAGGAGAAGAAGGAGAAGAAGAAGAAGATGAAGATGAAGATGATGATGATGAAGATGATGATGATGATGATGAAGATGATGATGATGATGATGGATTTCAAACTGCTATCAAAACCGGAAAGGTTCTCTTAGGTGTAGGAAAAAAGCTCTACAAATTCCATAAATCCCATGAAAAAAAGAAAAAAACAAAACGCCGCAAGGGTAATAAGGGTAACAAAGCTAAGCAGCGGCGGAAAGGTCAACAACGTTAAGATTATATAGTTCAAGTTTTCGTCCAAGTCTTCTTTTGTAAAATGTGGGCGCTGTACAATGTGACGTGATTTGTTGATCTCTGTGTCAACATTTTTAAAGCGTTTCTTCTCACACTTCTTGGTGGATAAAATACAATGTCTCTTCACTCTTGGGTCGAGAGGTTTAGGATAAGGATAAGGTCCAGTATATTTGCCAGGATAATCGCACTAACCGTATGGGTTCGTGCAGGTAGAGCGGGATCTCGGGCTGTCTGCACGTACCCTTCTGCTCTCGGGCTGCCTGCACGGACCCATATGCTCAAGTGCGATTATCCTCACGAATTCATTGCGGCGAAGTTCTGTCATGCGCTTTGAGAAAAGCAATATTACAATCACTACATTAATAATTAACGCAACTTATCTAAGTTTGGGGTAATTTTTTAAAATAAATTAAAAACACTTCTACTCTCCAAAGTCATGCACTTTGGGCCTTGACGTAATTCAGTGTTAATTGATTTGTTTTAAAATGCTATGAAAGTGCGAGAAAGATCAGACTCCCTGAGACTCTTAGAGTGTCTAATCTGTCTTGCACCTCCCTGGCAGTTTCAAAACAAACCCATTAGTGATGAAATGAGTATAAAATGAAACTGAAAGAAAGATTAGACTTTTCGCACTTCGTTATTTTTCGAGAAAAAAACATCAGTGATAACTTGCGTATAAATGCAATTTATACCAATTTTAACGCCCAATGTATTACTGTCCATTCAATTAGCTTAGATCCTCGGTTTCTAATTAATATAGAGAAGGTATTGGGGTCGGGAAAAAATCGTGAAAGAAAAGTTGTATTCAAGAAATTAACCCAACAAGGATTTTTAAGATTCAAACATATGGGAATGGAAATGTTACCTACAAAATCTATGTAAATTTTACCTTTTCCCTCAAAGTTGCAAATGATCTGTCCACATCTGTGGCCATTAACAAATGACGTGTAAGGTGGTCTTTGGTATTACACATACGAGGTAGGAAGCGACTATCGATGTACCGATACCCACTGCGTTCAATATCGGCGGACCAGAAGACCTTGGGACAGTGACATCTGATTCAAAAACACAACTTTGCATTCAATGCGCCATGTGTGGTTAAGAATCGCTGATACAATTTGAAATCATTTTGTGATTATGAAATCTTTTTTCTGCATGTAGCAATACTTTGAAGGGTTTTTGCATTGAAAACTATTTTATTTGTTAATTCTGGGTTGAAGTGTACTTGATTCTCATAGGACTACTATTAAATATATAGAAATATGATAGTGGCCAAACGGCTTTCAAAATTGACAAAATATAACATTAAGAAGTTAATTTTATATTTTAAATAATATTAAATGTCCAACAGGGAGTCCTTTGAGGGTACAAAAATTTGTTAATTTTAATTAACAATTTCTTGTTAAAAAAGATGCACACGTTTATGCAATCAATTTCCTAAAAGAAAAACAATACAATATTACAATACTTGGAATGGTCTACGCATGTAAATTCAATCTATATACTTTATACGAGAAACAAATATTTATTCAACACCATCATTTTAGCCAAGTTTGGATTGTATATAGATACTAAGTATTTGGAGAATATATATATATATATATATACGATGCAGACATGTTCCTTGATATTGAGCAGTAAGTCGATATCAAGTGATTGACGGTATTTCTAATTCCTACAAGAATTAGTGACTTGTGGTGACCCGTGCATTATCAATGATCCGCGTGCATGATCTGATGACCCGCGTGAATTATCTGATGATCTGCACATTATCTGACAATTCGTGAAAATAATGCACGCTGAAAACAATAGATAATCTAGCAGAGCACAACTAAAACTTGCTATTGAAATACTTGTGATTTGTGGTATAATCCCAGGTCACCTTGTAAAAAGCACAAAGAATATGTTGTATAAAAATTTACAAATGGAAGTTAATACAAACAACTATAAAGCTTATCGTAACAAGTTAAACTCGATACTTCCAATTTGCAGAGAAGGCGTATTTCTCAGAACTACTTGATTTTGAATAATATTTTGAGATATAGAAGACGAAGAGTTTGCAAAGGATGGTGCCATAATCAGAGCGTATATTATCATATTATTATAATACATGACCCAATGAATATAGCAACTGAATTTAATTAGTACTTTTCAGATACAAGTCTTTCTCTTGCTAAAATATTCACCAGGCAAGCAAAGATGTAGTCTCTTATCTCAGTACATCCAATAGCTCAACATTTTTCTTTGATCCAACTTCTGAGGAAAAAATTGCAAAAATAGTTAACACTTTGTAGCAGGTAGAGTCCTGGACATGATCATATACGCTCTGATTTATTTAAAGGTCCATGGCCCGATCGCTAATAGCCTCGTCCCCTGAAGCCCAGATTTTACCGGAAGTGGTCAAAATTTTGGTATCAGAAGAAAGCTACTGTTTTTCTCATTTACCCTGTGAAATCTTAGAGCCAAAGGATTTTTGGTTGGGAAGTTATGAGCGAAAATGTGCCCCAATTTGGTCGACCAATATTAATTTTACACAGTACTCTATACGGGGCCTACAAATCACGTTTTTAGCTCTCGCATCAAAACGGATTGAAATAGGCCTATCGGCGCGAAACTTTACAGATGAGGTTTTGGAGTGAAGGCAAATCTACCAAGATGAAAACTTCATATCCTTAAATCGGGCCATCCCCCTTTAAACAAATTGCGAATAGCACACCCGTTAAAAAGCATTTTCAACACATCTTTATGTACTTGTTAAGTACCAAATGATCTGAAAATTGCCAAAGTTATACCAACATAAATCAGGCAAATAATCAGCAGAAGTACACAAGTATTATGGATTTATCTAAAACATTTGATAATATCGATCATAATATCTTATTACATAAACTTAAATCAATATGCTTTAGAGGTCTTCCCTATAAATGATTTTGGAATTACCTGACTCAAAATTCTGAAATTTTTCACGAAGCTCTTGTATGCGGTGTACCTCATAGATCGATCTTAGGAGCCTTGTTATTTGTAATACTTCCAAATTGTTATCCTTTATTCTCTTTGCCGATGGTACTACTGTATTTTACTCACATGAGGATTTTAATGTTTTATGTAATGTAGTAAACATGGAATTACAAGAGGTCAGTGATTGGTTTAAAGCCAATAAACTTTCACTACATGCAAAGGCCAATCTAATGTTATTAGCTCAAGGCACATAGAAATGATGGTCAGCAATATTAATATACATTAGAGGTTTGTAAATTAACTTGGCAATGAAGTAAATTTATTGTCTTGCCTGCAGAAGTTAACATGGTAAAACAAATTTATATGTTTATGTAACTCACGCTCCCAAAATGGGTTTTGATAATTTCAAGCATTTATTACCAGAATAAAATGCATCACTTATATTGTTTCCTTGTTTTACCATATATAAATTATTGAATTTTACTTCAGAGAAATATAAGCAAGATTTTAATTTGAGAACAAAATCACCCCTCCTTCAAACGAGGGCTTTTTTAGAAGTATCTCGAATATCCATATTTAATTATTTACCACTGTTTTAAAGATTGATTAATGTGACCTGGTATTTCATATTTGAGAGAGAATGGCTGTTGTTATGTGAAATATGGATGTTTTTATGCTCCTATAGCCTTTGATGATATATTTTAATAAGACAAAGATATTCACAATATATGCAAAAAAAAGGATAATGATCAGCTGTAGCAAACCCCAATCTATTGTTTTTCGCAATTGACCTAGATTAGGGATCAATACCACGGGACAAGAGACTATACGTCTAGCCCACATAAAATAAAAATCCTTTAAAAGGAAAGTGCGAGCAAATAAATACATCAATTAAAGTTATGTGTGTTATACTTATAGGTATTGTCAGTTTATTTCCACAATAAACACTCATAGATCTTGACCCAAATTTCGCACTCATTCCAATTTGTCAAGGCTCAAGTCAACCAAGTGAATACCTGAATGTAGGTACTATGAAACCAAAGACCCGATCTTTTTGACGTGAGACTACAGAATCCAAAGGTCTTTTAACTAATGGAATGTGTGCCCTTCTGCCTTCCATGGGGGATCAAGAAGTTATAGAACAGGCAATGGCTTTGCTATGTAAATGCAACATTATGAGATTAGGACCCAGTATCAAACCAAAGCTAAACCCCATCTTATGCCCACCTGTGCTAAACCCATAGGTGTAGAGTACCTATTTGGGGATGACCTCCAAAGGTATGTGAAAAATATTAACGGAGGAGAGAAAGTGATCGTCTGCACCAAAGCAACCCAAACAACTTTCTGCACTTAAAGAAACATCGAAATCATCAAATTATAATACAGGTGTCTCAGAAAGACCCGTTTACCCTCCATAAACGGCATTTTTGCTTACTTAATCAATTCTTAGCCTCGTTTAGTTTTATATTCTGAAAAAATTACTTTTATGAATCTTTAGGTGAAACAAGAAGAACCATTTGAAAAATACCAACATAACATTTTCCTAAACATGAGGCAAACCCCTTTGGTCCACCGCTAGCATAGCAGAGCGACATGTACAGTGTATTTCTTATGTATTTGAGCACACGTGGGTCCTCAGATTAATTAATCTGTTTCACATTTAATGCCTAAAAAGCAATGAAACATGCATCGTTGTCCTCAGAATGAAGTGACCTAAATCCCCCCACCCGTCTCCCATCATAATTCAAATATGATTTGATCACCGCAAATAATCTGGCAGTGTGGCGGTAGAGAACTGAACAATAAACTCTAAAACCAGCAAGGACCTTGGAATTTGAGAGTATGATTGGCCAGGAGGGTCCTTAAACATTTTATGTCGGGGATATTTTCATCCATGATTTCCTCTAGGCTTATGCTAAGCCATGGACAAAGTAGGTTTTGCATCGATTTTTAGGGAAATAGGTCATTAGTTTTGGTTATTTTTTCACCGTTTTCTTTCTTGTTTTCACCATATTTTTCATAAAAGTACATATATTTCTTATATAAAGCTAAAACAAGGATAAAAAATGATTAAGTAAGTAAAATTGGCCGTTTCTGGAGGGTACCGTTTCTTTCTGATACACCCTGTAAACACGCAAGAGCTCAACTCCAACATCAAAGAAGCTGCAAAATCGCCTTTTGAAGTGAACAAAGCAACACAGGTACCGTAATCACCAACGTTCCAACACCACCCAGAGTGAGGTATAACAAGCTCAATCCAGGAGTTAATAATTGGTTTTGGGGGTATAATATTATAATGGGCTGGTTTTGTATATTATGATGGGGGGTATCGGGGCGCATTGCTACAGAGCGCATATCTCTTTAGCCATGGCGCGTATGTTCAAGGGTATTATGTTGATATAGATTACTGGTGCCAGGGGAATTTTCTGGAGTTTTAGTTATGCACAGGTATTTAACAGAGCATGATGAATGTGTAACTTCATATTTTTTTCTTAATTTCTCATGAATTACTAAGATCTTTTGAACAAAGGTTTAAGAGGATGATTTTTTAATGTCATGGTTGGTTACCGAGACTGCCATATAAATGCTGTGCAGTTTCAAAATTACAGTTTGGAAATCCCCAATGCCCAAATCTGAGCAGATCGTGTCCCTAACTACCCTCCCTGTACGAACCACATTATAGTCCTCAGATCTGATCGATTACGCTGTGACAACAGAGTAACAGAATGCTTGTGCTGCTTTTTTGCCGTATTGTAGTTAGAAACGGTAACGAGATAATCCGCTTGGTGTCACGTGTCATACAGATCACGTGTCCGTATCATTATCATTTTGTCTCTTCGGGGGCGACGATATATATAAATCCGACTATTTAAATCAAGGTCTGTACATAATGACCATCTGCCCAAATGCCTATTTATTTGTTTTTCCAAAGACACCGTATAATTATTCTAACAGTACAAAATTTTACCTTTTCCCTACAGATTCAAAAACCGACGTACGGATGACGCTCATCGGTTGTTTTTTTCCAATGCAGGGATACGTACGTCAGTTTTACCTGAATGGGTCCCCCGAAGCAAAATCAATAAACAAATCAATGCCGGACGACGTCATCAAATCTTATTTTTTTTTTTCCAAAATTGGCTGTTATTTCCATAATAAAATTCTTTTTAGTTCAACAATCTGTATATTGTTCTTTATAATTAATATGCAATTGTCCCCGCATGAAGTGGAAAAAGAGTGTCCATAAGTCTACAAACTTAAAACATAGTCAGCTGGCTAAATACCCTTACCGTGGATTGAATGAGCAACGGATCCCCGTGTTAGTTTTGGCAGGCTTACAGCCACTTGCACGCGGCTGCGGGGTTTATGCGTCGAGTGTATGGGAGAGCACTGTCAAAGGTAACCAGACCCACTAAATAAAGGCCGAGGTGGGTGAATATATTATAATAGTAGGAGGTCGATTGGCTGTCATGCATCAATCAATGTATAATTATACCGCAGATCCATTAATGAATAGGGTTACAAGTCTGAATTCAAATAGTCTCCCTCCTTCATGTCGCAAACCACCCCATATAAATTATCTGAGATGAAATTAAGAATTGGTAAAGAAATAAGTCGCTCTACATACAAAGGAGTACTCTAACTACATAGTGTTTTAAAAGCTTTAAGGCTTAATGCTTATATGCTTAGTTAATGCTTATAAGCTTATATAAGCTGGAGAAATATATTAATCTGTCAAAACTTGATAAACATTTGACCTATCATCACTTCACGATGAACACATTTCATGTCGCCAAAAATATTATTTCTCCTAATTAGTTAATGCATGGCTCAAGTGACGTTCTCCAAGATGCTACCATTCGCGTACCCATAGCCAAAGACATAGGAATAATCTAAAATTTTATTGGAATGGTACTTCTGACTGACGATGTATATAGACAATTGGTCCACAATCTCAAGTGTATCAGTATTCCCTGAGAAATTTATTGCCATCCTTGTGGTGAACCTCAGCCGGCAGAGCGTGGAGTAAAGCTTCAGATAGATTACTTGCAGCAAGCTCATCTGAAAAGCCATTACCATATCTTCAACATATTGAATGCTCACACATTGCACTTTTAAACATTTTAATGTAATTATCGTTACGATAAGACAATTTATTTGAGGGAGGGGCTTGGGACCTAAATTCAGAGTAATGAGTCTATGTTCCCGAATGATGACATGTTCGGCCATAATACGCATATTAAAGTCCTTATTTATAAGTTTCGAAAGTGTGTAAATTATTGTTTCTGGTTCCATTCACAATCGGCTTCACATGGCGCGTATTTTCATCCTATATACCACCCAGTTTGGTACCATTTTCATTTCTTGTTTTTTAGTTATCGTTATTCAGTCAATCAGAGTGCCCTACGTGGTTACCACTGAACCAGAACAAGATTTTACACATTTTCCGAACTAATAATAAGGATGTTAATATTATATATGACACTAACATATCAACATCCGGAAACATTGGTACATAAATCTCAAAGTTGCAGGTCTGCAGAGCCCCCCCCCCTGATAATTGCTCAATTTTCCAATGACTCTCGTTCGGGTCTCTCAATGGTCACAAGGAGGATTTTTCTTAGAATGCATATATCCTATGTAGAACTCTACCAAAAACTTTTCAGATGTAGTGCACAATTATACAGAATGAAGAAAAAACAACCAAGCTTCAAACTTGCCTGCTGTCTCTAATCGGCCCTATAAAGAAGCATGCTTAGATTGTCTGTCGCGCCCGACAGAACATATGTGGCGAATTCGGGTTTCGATGAATTTCGCTTCAACAGGTAGCGAGCGTCTAAGGCAAACCTATGGCGGAGGCTTGCGGCCAATCACACACTTGTCCCAAATAGCAAATCAGACTTATAATGAGATTCAGTCAGATTTATAGTTACTGTTCTGAATTCATTTATTAGGATTGTGGGCTGGTCCTGAACGGTGTGGATTCAGGACGGCCCGGAAGGGAATTGTGGAATATGAGAGAGCCAGAGAGCTTGACAACATACTTCGACGGTCGCAGGGAACGGAAGTAAAAGAGCACTGAATGTTCTTAAACAGCTCGTTTATACTTTCAAAATAAAGTGATATGTCATAATTGACAAGAGCCCTCTACGGCTATACATAATTGACAACTGCCCCTCTAAAGCTTTTGCCCAATCCGCACAATATGATACCACCTTTGCATATATTCTGTTTCATCTGATTGGTTAAAAAGGAGGTACATGATATGGGTTATTTCTACCATTTCTGTTGTCGTGAAGAAAGAAAAAGAAATAACAAAAACAACTATCCCCGTGGGGTAGTACTCCCGGAAACCTACTAAGCCCATGGCAAAATTTAACCAACACTCCTGCACAGATATTAATTTTCATACATACACCACTACACATTATTTTGAAAAATACAGTTATGTGGAAGGAGTGAAAAGCAATCCCAACACAAAAGTATGCCGACTCAAAAGTTGCACGGTTTGTTCGGATCGTCTGCTAAGACTGATGAATTGAGCGCAAACCCTGATTCCAGCTTTGTAACTCGGGGGGGGGGGGGGGGTGGACATGCAAACCTAAACAGCAAAGCGAAATTCAAACGGAATCAACTTTCTGGGTGTAGTGTTTCAATGACTTAATGGTAGGAGGGGCGCTCTTACGCATAATCGAACGGTTAACACAGACTTGAATAAAGAAAGGCCTGGTCACGAATATCGTATTTAAATCTAAATGACGTTATGGAAATTTATACTTTTTGCAGCGAGGGTAACCACTACAAACGACGGAATTTTGAAATTAATTAATTTTTCTAAATTATAATGATTTATAAGATCTTTGAAACCAAGGTTTAAGAGATATTTTGTAATGTCACTGGGACGAGACTGGCCATAGTAATGCAGTAGTATCAAAAATTACTGTTTGAAATCCCCAATGCCCAAATCGAGCAGATCGGTCCTACCCCCTGTTGTTAACCGGTTGACGATCTATTCGCAATTCTACAACAGGGTGTAGCACTAATGTCCAATCATTAGCTAGACCTCGGTTTTTAATAATATTAGAGAAGGGTGAGAGGTGCCGGGGAAAAAAAGCGTGAAAGAAAAGTTAGTATTCACGAAATTACCAACAGATTTTTTAAATTTCAAAACCATTGTGGATGGAATTTTACACAATATATTGAAATGGGAACCTTTTCCCTCAAAAAATTGCAAATGATCTGCATCGTCTGGTTCCATTAACAAATGACGCGTGTGAGGGTGTGCTTTGGTATTATAGTCCGGAGCCATCCATCCGTACCTCGCTTAAAAAAGGTTTTTGACCTTACAGCCTCTGCTCTAAAATTTTGGACCCCATACATGCATAGTTAGTGTTATGATTGGGGGGTATGAAAGTGATGTTGATTAAAATAAGCCTCTTGGAAAAATAAAAATCCAAGAGCTGGCGTCCAATATGGTCGCTTTCTACCTATAAAAAACCTGTTTTTATGTATACATTTTGATTAACAACCTCCAAAAATAGTGCAGTTTACGTCATTTTAAAAGCCAATTAATTTATACAAGATGATACCAATTCAGGTATAGTTTTTAAGGAGCTAAGGGTACAAAAGTAGGTTAAAAAAGGCGGTTTTTAGCATTTTTTTGATTAAAAAATGACCTTTTTTAAATTTGAAATTCTTGAAATCTGCGATACTTGTGTTTTATTATCAATTGATATTTTCCACAAATTTGACCTGAATCATATGCAGATCGAATTAAAAATATCAGAAGCATAGAGATACAAGCAGTTATTACGTAACAAAGTTCACAAAAGAAGTTAGTTTTTTGAGATTTAAGCTTTTAAGTGAACTCTATAAAAAACCTATACAGAGTAACATCATGCAACAAGCTAGCGATTTGAAAAGGACCTATTATTTGACATTGTGCAGTGGTGAATAAAAGAAAGAAGGATATGATGAATGATGAATGAATGAATGAATGAATCAATCAATCAATCAATAAATCAATCTCCCAAAGAACCAAGGCGGCAAGAAATCACTTCCCCCATGAAAAATCTAAAATGTCCAGGAAAACCAGACATGCTGTATTGTGTTCCCTGCATGCTTTGATTATATGGGGTGGGAGACGTGGTGGGAGTGGGGGGTGGGGGGGGTTCATACAACATGAGCAATCCCATGAAATGACCTTTAAAAAGGTTTAGAAATATATGCTGTGCAGTACAAAATGGTTTCTAAAAAAAGACCAGTTCTCAGCCTTTTTGGGGGGGGGGGGGGGCACACGCACACACATCCTAGAAAGCCCCATCTCAAACTTGTGCACGGTTCGGGGCACCTGGCATATAAAATCTTTCACCTCACTTTGATGATTTCCGTGTATACAAAAAATGACATACATCACTTTTCAATTAATCAAAAATCCCAAAATGGGCCCCGAAATTATCCTTCATAAGTCAGACCATCCTCAGCTAAAGTGCCGCCGAGCCGTACAAATTTTGTATCAAATGCCGTGTTAAAAGCTATCATGCCCTATTTAAAAGTGCCCTTATGATAAACGACCCGTAGTTTTTTAAAGCAATATTTCTTCCAGTTTGATATACATATCAATATTATGGAGAAAAAGTAAATTAAATCGAGGAGTGTATTTTTCAATTCACACTTATATAAGAAGTTGCTGGCTAGCAATATGACTATTGCAAGTGGAGGATTACATATTTAAAAAACAATTAAAAAAAAATATATTTCATACTTGTAACTATGTCGCATTGCGTTTGCTCTTATCCACGACAACACCTGTAGCCAAAGGATTTGACGATCCTGCAATGAAAAAAAAAAGGTGCTCAAGAGTCTTATCGATATCATCACCACAAAAGTCTATAGCGCCCAATTAAACAAAAAATAAATTTGAACATAATGCTGTGGGGGAAAATTGAAATGAAAGTTCGTAGTTTGTGAAAGTCTATTGCGGCTATTATCTACAGGGGAACAGGGTGGTAAGTAAAAGGAGTTTGGAGGTATGGCGGTAGGTTAGGTAATATCAAGAAACTTGTTTTAAGCAATTTAGTGTATTTACTCCACAAATATGCAAAAAAATTGGTCGGACACCAGAGAACAATCCAAGGGTTCAGCATGAACATGTAATTTAAGGCTATATTTTCCATTCTCTAGGAATCGGCAGATGTAGTTTGTATATGGCGGAACACTTTATATTGCTCTAAGGAATATCCCGCACTTTTTAAAATTCAAAACATTCACAAAATTATCCGACATGATGTATTTTATATACACAATACAGATCTAAAACAGTGTTCCAGAAGAGATGCCTTATTATCAATTTTAATAAAAGAATTACAACAATCTCAGTGAGAATACTGGTTAGCCCAGATTTCAAATTATTATGCATCTGGTGTGCAATACTGCAATGCAAGTGCGCGTAACGCCCAACAATGCACAATCGCAAACAATATTGGGCAAACTCATCAAGTCCAAATACTCTCTATTTTAGAATTTAGATATTTAAAACATTTTTTGGGGCGGGTCAAATCAGCTTCTTCTTGATAAAATAATTATATTGGATGACTTTTCGGTTGATACCAGAAAATATCGCATATTTGATCTAGGCTCGGGCGCTATTTCTGTTATCAAACCTCAGCCATCCAAATATATAGTAAGTCTTTTACCAAAGGGTTCTTAATATGTTATATAAAAAGACTCAGTGTTCTTGAAAATTAGATTAAATAGCAGATCATCAGCCAAAGCCTGTATTGAATTTATGAACAGCGATTTCCAATTAGATCGTTGATTTTTCATAAACCCGTTTGACCAGGGAATTTTTAAAAAAAATTAAAAAATTATCTGCAATCCAGCATATTTAAACCGACCTTTGAACATGTGAGAGCACAGACTCTCTTAATCTTTTCTGAAACACCATTCCACCAAAAATTAACAAACTACTATCAGCTCCTTAAAAATTGTTTGGAGGGTTTGGAAATACTGAAAAAAGGATATACAAGTTTAGACACAGCAAAAGTGTTGATCAAGTGATCTTCCCAAGTGGTAAGAGTTCTCAATCTTCCACTTTGCAGGTTTCTTTATATCAGCAATTAGCTTATTGAAGTTAACATCAACTATATTTGTTTCATTATCATGGGAAGATATGCCATCGAAATAAAAATGTAATCGTTTTTGACCAATTCATCTGTCTAATTTTCAACAATGAACAACATTTGAATTTCTTATATAAAGCGTACTTTTATTATGGCTTATATGCAAACCAGAAAAATACATTGGGAAAATACTGAAAATTTATCCAAACGCCTTCCACTGTTTCCGTAACGAGCATTTGTACAGTCCCATATATAATGGTGTCATCTGCCATAATGCTTATTGTAATATCATAATTTTTTTAATCACCACTGATACAAGAAGACGCTTTTATACATTTTATTTTCTTCTGAAACACGGATGATTGTAAAAGTTCTGAACATATCAAACTAAAGCAAGGCGACAAACCGCAACCTTTATGAATGGCCAAGTGGTTCAAAAAACGTGTAAGATTACTACGTGTAACCTTACACGTTTTAGCTGTATATTAACGTTAAGATTGTCTTATGCGGGTAAGCATATGGCCCCGTGGTTCAAAAAACGTGTAAGGTTGTATTATGTAACCTTACAGAGTAACATGATCTTACGCGTCTAAGAGTTCATTTTAAACGTCTTTAGTGTTGCGCGCCACGAGAAAATTTCTTACGGCTACAAAGGCTCGTCATCCATCAAGATTGGGCAGCAGATGATCTTTAGTCAATGGGCTAAAAATTGAAGCTAGTATCACCTGGAAGGAAAGTTTATCTCGGTGGTTTTCTAGATCAGAATTTTATGAGGAATAAGAATATGTTAGGTAAAAAGCCGAATCCGGAACGCATCCTCAATATAGGGGGGGTATTCCGGGGGGGGGGGTCAAAAAAATTAAGAAAAATAATATATTAGGTTACATATGAAGAAAAATAGATATCATGGACCGTGTAATGACATAGAAATTAAGTTATTCAGGTATTTAAGTATAATGTACTTGATGTCAGTAATGATTAGAGGGTAAATACGTTGTAGGGGGTCACTTAAATGACCCCTTATTAAGAAATACAGTTGAAAATTGCTTAAAATACAAAAATAACCACAATCAGGAGTAAGTATTTGTTCAATCCAGAACATTAGTTTCGGGATAGTAGAAGGTCTGTTGGCAGGTTGGTGAGTGCAAAAGGCAAGGATTGGGTGCGACACTTCGAGTTGTTCGGCAACCATGGGGGGGTGGGGGGTGCCACTCAAATGGACTTATTGTGCTATACAAGATGGTACGAAAAAGCTTCATGTGGAAGGAAAGGTTATCTCATGTGGTTTTTCTAGATCAGAATTGTATGAGAATAGAATATGTTAGGTAAAAAGCATGATTCCTGAACGCACCCCAAAATGGGGGTTTATTCTGGGGGGCAAAAAATACTATATGGTATATATGAAGACAATAATATACTGACCGTCCCCCCCCCCCCCCCCCCCCCCCCTAGTGACCACAAGAATTTAGCATATTCTGGTATTTAAGTATAATGTATTTGATGTAGAATTATACAAGGGCAAATAAGTTGTAGGGGGTCACTAAATCCCCCCCCCCCAATATTAAGAAATACTCTGAAAATCCTGAAACTAAAAACCTACCCTTAGGAAGTAATAATTTGTTCAATACTGAACAGTAGTTTCAGATGATAGTATAGTTCTCTGTGGAGGTCTTGTGAGGTGGCAAGAGGGTAAAATACAGTATTTGGGTGGCAACGCCATGGAGGGGGCACTTAATATAAATTTGTCTTATATTTCCTACCAGGTGGATCGAATAGCTTTAAGGGTGTGGGATTTTTCATAGATAAAAGTGGTCATTGAAGTTTTTGTGTATATTGTGAGCAGAAAATGGGTCATTGGTTGTAGATTGAAGCGATTGGGGGTGTTATTGGTTGTCAGTTTGATGGGTTCACTTCAATATGTGACTTCTATGTTCCTACCAGATGGACATTTGAGTTTGTGTCAGTGAGCTTTTATGTTGATATTATGAAACCAGGGGCGTCAGTTGGTTTGGTATATTGAAGTGAATTGGTGTCATTAGTGTCAGTTTTGATGTCAAAATGGGTTCACGGACAGGCATTTGATATCCACAAAGATATGAGCGCACCCCCCACCCCCACCCACACCACCACCACCACCACCATGATAGCATATACTGCGGTCCACCTCACTTGGTTCAACATTACCATTTAACTAACAATTGAAGATTGTCTAGTTATTTGTTGTTTTCGAACCCCCACTGCATCATGTGATAACAAAACTGTTTGGGCTGGTTGGGGGGGGGGTGGTGAGTAAAGTAATAATACTAGTATAATATATGATGACAAATAGATCCACCAAACCTGTATACCTACCTAGTTTTTTAGTATTTCAAGGGACATAATGGCATGAAAAAAATTGACATACATGACAAGGCCCCCTACTGAAAATCCTTCCACGATTTGAAAACAAACCCCTCCCCCCGGACTCCTTCCCTGTTTTTACTGTTTGTTACAGAATGTAAACATCCCCATTGTTTTAAGTATTAAATGATTGATGTAATATGAACACAGTTTGAATATAAGCTGTTGGTTTTTTACGTAATTTTTTAAAATCATGGACAAAAGTATTCATTACAATCAATTTGTATAATCAAAACAAAGGGGTTTAGTGGTTTCCTTTTACGTACCAACATTTGATACAGCGCGTGATCAAATTAGGTCAAAGCGCTTTAAACATATAAAAAATGACAATTTAAGCGTATAAATATCGAATGACTCTCCTTGAACCCCATTTTGACATCAATGCAACACCCAATAACCCCCCAATATTTCAATCTGCAACCAATGAACCCTTTTCTCGACACTATCACATAATAAAATTCAATAATGACCCACTTTTAGTCTATGAAAAATCCACACCCTGAAAGCTATTTTTGTACACCTGTTGGAGGTCATAATAGGACACTTTATATCAGTTGCCCCCCCTCCATGGGTTGCCACCCCAAAATACTGTTTTTTACCCTCTTGCCACTCACCAGGACTCACAGATGAACTAGGACTAATAATCTATTTGAACAAATTATTACTTCCTAACTGGGTTAGGTTTTATTTTCAGGAGGATTTCAGAGTATTTCTTAATGGGGGGGGGGATTAGTTGACCCCCTAAACTTTACTTGCCCTTGTATAATTACTACGGGGGGTTAAACTTTCCTTCCACACTGAAAGCTATTCACCATCTGGTAATAGGGCACATATTAAGTCGCATAATGAGTTGCACACCCCCCATTACTTAACTTCCAATTGTGGTATTTTGTATATTTTAGCAATTTACCTGTGGTTCTTAATAGGGGGTCATTAGTGACCCCCCCACAACTTATTTACCAGTATCATTACTAACAAAATCCCGGGTTCGAATCCCGGTTGGGGTCACTTGCTGGGGATTCACTCGGGTGCTCAATCCTGGAATTAATTGTATACGAGCTATTGAATTAAATACAGGAAATAACGCTTCCTCCATGGTTCACTTGGAATTGGGCAAATGAATCATGAAAGCATCCGTTCCTCTGAGGGGATTTTAAGCCGTCGGTCCCGTGTGCATAGAGTCACAACTGTACATTTACATCGCGGTCATTGTCGAATAATGAGTAGGGTGTAAACCCCTGACTTTCCCAATCCGCCCCATTTTCAAAAAACGCGGGCCATGTAAGGAGCTCCTTATCATAGATACACTCGGGCCCCGGGCATCTTACACAATTAACAAATCCTGAACCACCACAAGCCATTGCGATGCTGTGGACACGAAGAACGATTACTACATCAATGTACATATACTAACATACCTGAATCAGCTTATTCTCTTATTCATTACACGGTCATGCGGATCTTATTTGTCTTCATATGTTCCCATAATATATGATTTTTCTTAATTTTTTGACCCCCGTAAATAACCACTATATTGATGATGCGTTCAGGATTCGGCGGCCTTTTTACATACTAATTCTTATTCCTCATAAATTCTGATCTAGAAAAAACCACATGATAAACTTTCCTTGCAGGTGATACCTAGCCCATTTTTAGCCCGGACTATTGAAAAGAAAAGCGAAAGGGTTTAATCTTCGCCTGATTGAAAACGACATAGGACCACCTAAACCGAGGGGTAATATATACCAATCTTTGCCTATATCGTAATTTTAAATAACCGGAATAAAAACCCATCCTAAATTTTTGTTGGCCTCCTCTAAATTAATTAAGAAAAATAACCTTGACCATGGTCAAAATAATATTTTAAGATTCTTTTAAATTCAATATTATTGCCAATACACTGGTCAAGTCTGCAAATTAATCAGGAGCTCGTCCATACTCCGCTGTCAAATTGGTATACCGTCCATCACTAAAGGACACATCTTACACGTGTAAGAAATTCACTTATATTTCCATTGCGGTCGGATCATGCTTTATACGTTTAAGATGTTGTTTTATTAATGTGATTTTTCAAGCTTATTATCATGACATGATTCGCCGATTTGGGTAAGTGTCTCTCGCGACATTTTAAGAACGTGAAATGTAGCCGTGCTTAAACTGTAAGGTTCAACACGTAGAATCTTACACGTTTTTAGGACTACTTACTTGGCCTTCATAACCCTTGAACGAGACCGTTCAAATTTGGAGAAAATGAGAGGGTGTCATTAATATAACGCAGTTTCATTTCAGCTCTTGAAATCGGGGCCAAAACCATTTTAATCAGAATTTATTTATACAATTCCAACTAATTTATCAAATGTCTTTTCAAAACAATAACACGTCAAACCAGTAATTTCTCAACTCTGTAAATTTTATGATATCCAAAAGTAATCTAACATTTTCGCCAATATAACGACCCTTTAAGAAGCCGTCTGATCAGGATGTATAATCTACGTTCAGGAGTGAGATGGGCCCCCAGCTTTCCAGATATATCAAAGATTTATCTTTTTAAGGCATATGTAATTATACCTCTCCTTGGGAACTGAACAGGATCCCTTATGCCCCCAGGTCTCGCGTTTTGTAACGCAGTTGGTTATTACCCTACCCGACCAGAAACCCAGTTTACCCCCCCCCCACACCCGAGGATCTATATACTGATTTAATAGTATGTTTTGGTTTAGGAATAAACAAGTAAAACATGGCTACTTCCAGGCTTGTCAATCACAGTCTTAAAGCATTGGGCAAACAAAACTGTAAATCCACAAGAGTTGGCTCTTAGTTATTATTTATCCAACAACAGGAAACTTAAGACAGAGCCATGTGTAAATGAAAAAAATAGGTTATTCGTGTATCGCGTCAGCGTGCAAACCTTACATAGCCCTCGGTTCAACCGATAGACAAAATACTTCTTCATATTTCATTCGAAATTCCCAATACGTTTTATTATGTCATCTCGTTCAGTCAGACATTACATAGTGATACATAAAAATGTAGGACCATGATCTCTGCAGCACAATATATTAACACACACCTTCCATTGGGGTAGAATAGGATGTCAAACCTTTCGTTGTATGGCTGAAAAATCATCAAATTTGCTAATTTTTAGCGAACGTGTTAATCATCTGGCATTTGAAGGTTTCTATGTTGTGATTGTATGTATAGGCAATGGTTCATGGTACTTATTCAGTGTATTAGGCATTTTAGTAGGTACAATGGAAATCAATGGATTTACACCTTTCAAACAAGGCTTCATTAGTAACATGGTAAAAATAGGGGCTGCAACCATATTCCTTCCAACTGGTAATGGCTACACAATTGTATCATATATAATCAGCATTGCAGATTGTTTTACTTTAAAATGGACACCTACTAAACTGTAAAAATGTTCAGTATTTGTAACGAAGAATCGGTCCGTGTTTGGGACGACTTTTGTGTTAAACAGTTTTTGCCCGTTTTCGATTCCGTTTTTTGTACAGTTTATTTCACGTTTTCGAGTCCGGCTGACATCAAACAAAGTTTTAAAGCCGGTTTCTTTTTTTAAATAGTGGTATAATGCTGAATAATGTGTACTTTCAGAGAGGGATTTTTTGGTCATGAGTTTTCTGCATGATCAAACTTTTACAAAAGTGGCAGTAAACTAACGTCTCTGGTAACCGATGATGAAACCTTCGTACAGATAACTTTCGTTTCTGAATAAGGTAGCATAAACTGTATTTTGATATGACTAACGTGTGTTATTTGTCAACTTTGTAGAAAAATTGGCTTATTGATGATTTGGTTCTGGATATCATGGAAACATTAAATAAAATACTAATCTTAATTTTTTGTTAAAAATGCCAAAAAAATTTGATTTTTCCTCAATTTGCACCTTAAATATTCTTAAACTCACACATTCTGCATATCAGCGTTAGATAATTTAATTCTCTTTCAGATGACGCAAATTGCGTTCCAGTTGAAGATGCAATCAAAAGTAACGGCACAAAATCGGTTCGTTTAGTTCAAATTGGGTGGGCGGGGTCCATTTTGGACGCCAGCTTGGGGGATTTCTATTTTTTCGTCAATCGTTTAAAAATAATTCAACATCGGTTTTCTGATGCCCAAGATGTTCCCTACTTGAATCTAGTCACCAAAAATTTAGAGCAGCCCGGGCAAAATTTTCAGTTTCAAGATCGTTGGCTCCCTAACTCTGAGTGTTTTATGTTTAAAAAAAAAACAAATAAATTCAAGATTATAAGGTTCAAAACGCACTAATTATTGCTTCCAGGCAGGAGCGAAAGTACGGGTTGGAATGTGAATAAAACATTCATACAGGAGAAAGTTAGGGCATACATACTGGTTAAAACATTAAAAACAAGTTATTAAACAAATAATACACGCTATTACAGGCTGTTCAAGGAACACTGGCGCGCTATAGAGCGCCCTAAATTTTGGTTCAATTGTTTTGCTTTTATTATGTATTCTTCACTTGAAATGTGTGTAAATCAGTGTTTGGTAATAAAACCCACTTCGGAGCGGTTTTTGATTCCAATGGCTTAAGGTGCACATCCGAAATGCACGAAATACCACGTACATCAGATTGTATAACATTTGCAGTAAGAAACATTATATGGTCCATGGCTTGAATTATTTATGTTAAGGGCCGGATTCAATAGTAAAAAGCAAATGATCAACAAAGCGATTTAACGAAATCCTTCGTTTCGGGGTGGACGAAAAGGTTTGATTTCGGTTGTAGAAAGTTATTGGTCTGAAGACAGTAAGAGCCAAAATTTCAATGATTTCAGGCTTCTTTTCTAATTCGGGCAGGGAGGAGAGTTGGTCAGAAAGGGAGAAACATTTGAAAGTAACTTTTTATTATGTACATGAATTCAAGCACAATGGTTTCATAGGAATTTACTTGTAATAAATGCTGTATAGACCCGTATTCAATAGCAGCCATGTGGTGTTACAAGATAGACGCATTCCAGTATTACAATACATTCACCTGTCAATTGATCCCTGTGTAAACCGCTCTAAAAATGATCGATTGACAGTGCTAATGTATTTTGTAGTCCATGGAATGTATGCATCTTGTCCACCAACATTTCTGGTTGCTGACGTCCATTTGAAATACGGTCCTATTAGCGTGATTTCTAGCAAAATTAAGAAACAAATGATGACATAATATGTAAAATGCTAAGTTTGTTTTTTTCATTTATTGTAAATGACTAGAAAGAACAAATCTTAATTCGTATATCGCAACACAATCTGTTTAACATGCTCCATTCAGGTGGACCGTATACATGCCCTTCTGAGACCATTTAACATGGAAATGGTTCTATCTCTGTAATTACCTTAATAAATATATTTTGATTATATAATTCCCCCCCCCCAATTTTTAAAAATTATTTAAAGAAAAGAATGAATATGTGATAATATGTCCTTGGCTGTGCCTACTCTGATTACAAAACTGTTAAACGTCATTATCTGATTTTACTCTTTTGTTTCTTACAATCCAATTCAATATGATTGCGGCGGGCGGCGGCAAATATGGGCATCTTTCGGTTCTTTAAAACCTGTTAGTGGCCATATAATAGACACAGGTTTACAATCGCGTCTATTTGGACATTATACCGTCCCGCACCTTACAATATGCTTCATTATGCAGTACGCAATCACCACGTATGAAAAGCGACGCCAACATGCAAATTTACGATGAGTTTGAACTTGACTCGCCCAGTCTACTCCAATCCTTGTAAATGACCGAAAGGCTTGCGATTACTTATATACGGCACTTGCCAATTAGACAAATTCAGAAAATTGGTCATTGTAGAAATTGTTTTATGATAGGTGCGTTTAGAGCGACCATTTACTAGTTAGTAATATTGTATTAGTGTCCAAGGAAGTTACAATTGGTGACACGGTGCTACTTTCAAATTTGTTCTCGTAAATTTGCATGATAAAAAAACACTTTTTTCTTCATTTTGGTTCAAATGATACCTATAATAATATTTTCAATTTCAAGATTGTGTTTCCTTTAGGATTGCAACGACATCTTACTTATTTCAATCAGTGAAGTGGTTCGCGTCGAAATTTTAACATTTCACACGGAAAACTCCTATTGGCTGCTCTAACTGTCCAGTCATATGTGGCAAAGTGTTAATTGAAATGGTCAAAAGATGGCTGCGATTATGAACACTCTGTAAAACCTTGTGAGTAATTTATTGACCCCATCTTAAAGTTGTGCATATTTAACTCTTACCTTATATCGTAAATTTACGTATAAATAGGCTAATACAATATTACATTGTATGCATTTGATATATTTTTGAGATCTTTGAAGGTGGTCATTGATTGTGGCTGCCATCTTGAATTTTTACATTTTTTTTACAAAGCAAAAACATCAGATATGACCTTCTACTACACAACTGAAACACAATGTCACTTACTTACATTTACCCTTTTATCAAAACTAATTGGATGTTATAACTATAAACATGCAACGCATACCGTCCGCCATCTTGAATTGCGAGCCTGTTAACGAAGTTGTCAGTGTCAGAAAATGTCAGATGTAGATACAAGGCTTTAATTAATGCATAGGTAATGACATAATTTTCAGACTTAACTTTAAATCTTATCGTTTTTTGCCAAGGGACCCTCTGTAGAATAGTTCCACTACTATGTGTTTTTTGAATACAATTTTTATAGGCAAAATACTTTTTACTTGACAGCCATTGACAAAATTCAAGATGGCTGGCCATGTCCAAATGATCCATTGTTGTTTAATAATTTTATGGATTCCTGACCCCTGAAACATGGGTATGCCTGGGGTATACACTAAATAATGAATTTACTATATATAGAGATCGGAATGTGGGCTAAAAACGGCTTCCCCTTGCCGCCATTTTGAAATTAAGATGGCTTCCACCCCAAGTGGTCCATTGTTTCTATTAATTGGTCTTCAATGGATCCCACTATTATCATGTATGACCACCATCATCCTCAAAATGAGGTCAGTCGATCATTTCATTGTAAAAACGGAATTAAACCCCTTTGCACTGCTGACGAACACTTGAAAACTTTAGGGCTATCCACAAATGTTAACCAACCGTTTTTACGGTGAATTTGAAAGTAACCCGGATTTTTTAGGATTTCGAGAAATTCACTTTTTAAACATAATTATAATAGGCCTGAAAATTGGTCATAAATTTACATATTTTATTCTTTTCCAAATACAATAATTTTTCATCTTTTTTTATCGTATTTTCCTGTCCTTTTTACAATATTTTTTTTTAATCTTTGAAATTATTTTCATGAAAACGTCGTTTAGATGAAGTGTGGAAAACAAGTGTCTACCAACGTAGAAAATTGTTCTACCAAGTTCTCTTTTCAAAACTGCATTTTTTTACAAAGGTACAACTCATAAATTACAAACGGAGAAGCTATTTGTTTACAAATGAGTGCCACAAAACCACTTATAGATACACCTACTAGCTTATAGAAGTCGTGATTGTGTCGCGCATTACGATGTGCTTCTGCCATTGTATAGGAACTCACAAGAGACGGGGGAAAAAAAAAAAAAAAAAAAAACCAGCGCTGATTATTCCAATGGTGGCTTAATCCCGTTAACTCTTCAATTACCATTTAAAGGGCTGACTCATAGATTTCGAAATATAATTCATTGAGAAGTAGAGATAAAATAGCCTATAGAACTAAAGATAGGCACTAAAATTCCAAAGTTAGAATGAATCGGGTTTTCCCGTTCTTTTGATGCAGTAAGCATGTATGCACAGTATAACATGCCATATACCGGTATACACAAAAAATTCCGGATGGCGGAAATTTCTAACCACGTTTTGGATTTTCTATATGAAGGCCTCGATTTGAGCTTAGTTTTTCAACAATGAATATTTATTAATCTTTTCCTGGAATGGCCTCGCCCAACTGTTGAAAAAACCCCTGCGCGCTTTGCCGACTCGAACCGGCCAACCTCCGTATTGCTTATGGACGGCGCCCTTACCAATTGAGCTTCAAGCCAGGGTTGGTAATGACGATAGATATTATCTATATGGTTAGGTCCGAAAGAATATTCATGAGATGAGACTTTCGGCCATCTTGAAAAATAGCCTTATATAAAATGTATTGACTCAAACATTATTTCAATCGTATATTGAACCTCTTCACCCAGAACACAGAAATTTCGACACTAATTCGCCATAGGAGTGCTTTTAACCGTTTAAAACAGGTTTGATCTACGAATAAATTTATTCGTCATTTTGACTACTGGTGACTTCCATCATTGCAGGCAGACAAGGACATGGGAGTGATATTTGGGGAGTGTTTCAAATATGGTGAGATATCACATCGAGGGAGGTAGGAAGAGTCAAGAGTAATGTTTGGCACCAGTTGATCGTTGAATATTATATTGGCGAGTTGCGTCAGGTTTGTAATTGAAAAGTGGGGGGTGGGGGGTAGTCATTAAAGAGGTCAACTATGGTGAGTTGCTCATTATTGGCAGAGTTAGATATGCAAAGTTTGGGTGGTGGCGTTTATGTTGAATGTATTGGGGACGGTTGAAAAACCCTAAAAATTAAGGCCTTTTTTGTAGAGTTTTAAATGTTGTGAGTGTTAATTCAGAGTAGTTGAGAGTGGTGTTTGGTAAAAATTGTCTATTCATTTGGTATTTATAGTATGTATAGTCTGGTAGCTATAGCTGTAGCTATAATGTCTAATGGCTGCGCCCATTGCCAAGGGACGATTTTTTATTCGCATTAATAATTCGATCCAATCACTTTTTGATACAACTGGCGGCCATTTTGGAAAATGTGGTTATGCAATTTGCCATCATTTTAATTTTGTCATCACGTATTTTCGTGAACACAAAAACCTTAATAATCAATTTTAGCTATGTGAATGCAAATGTTATTTTCAGGGCCCCGGGTTCGGTAGAAATCTTAAGGCCTTTTTTCCCCTCATGTGCAAGCAGTAGTGCATGCTTCGATCAGTCAAAACACGTGTATGCATTGTTTCCCGCAATAGTGCCAGGCGTGGTAGAAAAGCAATTCCCGTTGTTCAGATCGGCGACTCAGGACCCGCTCCTAGCAGTGTAGAGGTCAGTGATTTAGTACAACTGCAAAATCGATGTGAAGGCCAATGAAAGGAAAAGACAAATACACGAATCAACCGAGAAAGGCTACAGCATGGTTTGAATCATAAGGATAATCAATCACACATCCCAAGTTCCGAATTAGAACATATTGGTATTTTTAATGATTTTCCAACGATTCAAAAATTGTTGAGATGTCCTTGCGGATTAAAGGGCTGATCAGGGATTTTGAAATATAATATTTTGTGTAGTCCGGGGGGGGGGAAAGGATGCTGACATACGCCAGCATTGTTTACCAAACTGAAAAGCTTTATGTTGTCATCAGCTCACAGACCACTGCTAGTGTATATGTGCTAATCCGGCTAATCCAATCTAATCCACCTTTAACTTGCCAGATCAATATCTTACTACAAGCCTAAAGCTACAATGCCTGATCCGTGTAAAGTAATTATAGTCCGGCGTTATTAATGTCCGGGAGGAACAATGGTTGAACAATAGGGCACATCGATTCAGTGGCTCTTCACGCAACATTAGTTTCCGGCTTTATTCCGTTTCGTCTATGGAGCCCCGGACTGTGGCCCCCGCCGCCGGACTATATCTGCTTTCACATCGGTCTGAATGCTTTGAATGTGTCGCAAACATCTAGATACACTGTAAAGCTCCAGGGATGGAACACCTTCTTTTCTGTTGCAGAAATTGCAACAAACTGACACCTCCCCCCCGCGAACTCTTCCTGTTTTTTTACGGGTTTTTACAGAATGTAAACCATCCAAATTGTTTCAAACTGTGGAAGTGATTTCAGTAAGGGTCTTCTCTTATGTCAATTTTTTCATGCCATTATGTCCCTTTAAGCATTGATAGGTTGCATATAAGGCCAGCCCCACCCATATGAAATGATTCTAATAATCTCTGGTATGAAAGCGGAATAAATTATAAGCGCTTGATAATGAATGGTGAAAGACGCCTATATAAAATCTGCACATTTATTTATTTTATTGTAAAGAGTTTTTTTCTTGCACAACTTTTTCTGAAGCTAAACTTTTGTGCAGCAGAAGAAAATGAATTGATATCAGAAATACAAAATTCCCAACTGATTTTTTTTTCCCCAAAATCAATTTGGCAGAATTTCTACTTCGAAATGAGGTTTCAAATATTAGTTAACATTTGGCTTGGACAAATCTTTGATAAAATAGACCCCTAATTACGCGGGACGCCGAAATACATATCGTTCGCGTTCACAAATAGTTGGGTACTTGCAACATCACGCGGTAGTCGCAAGCGATTAAACGACTCAAATCCACGTTTATATACAGGTTGGTTTCATGCAAGAACTAAGATGAGGGCTGATATGGAGTGTTTGGTTCAGTTCTGCCAAAAGCATCAAATTTGGCACAGATGTTGATATACCATCCTTTTTTATTTCTGATGGGCGCCAGAAGGGCGCCCCCTGGACCCGCCACAAATCAAATATGCCGCCATCGGAATTATAATTTTTATCTAAAAGGTAGAATCATGAAGATACATTTTTTTAGTTTTTTTTTTTGGGGGGGGGGGTTAGAATTCAGATATGTATTGTCACTGCATCATTAAAGCCGCCATATTAACCAAATCCAATGCCGCCCCTGAATTATCTAAATCTAAAATATTTAGACTCATAAATGATATTTTTATTTTTTTTGGGGGGGGGGGTTAGAGATCCAGATTCCAATTATGTTTATGTAATTTCAACTTCATCATTTAAAGCCACCATATAAAGCAAATCAAGATGGCCACCATTCAATTTTATATCTAAAGACTAAAATCATAAATGATACATTTTAGGGGTTTTTGTGATTTTAGATTCAAGAATCTAATGTGGATTTTAAAGTAGTGTGCATCGTTTTTATAACTTCTGAATTTGGCCAGCTGAGCTATGCTCATCCATCAACAAAAACGTCAAACTTTTACACAATAATGAATTCATTGATAAATTTTTAGCACTGAGAGAAATGAACTAAAGGGCACGGAGCACGATATCACATATAGGCGGTACTTTTACAAAATGATGCGGACAGCCTGGACAAAAGCACAAATTTTTTTTGGTACTTCCTAAGGACATAAATATGACTTTAGAAGGGGACCCAAATATCGTAGAATATTTAGGCAGCTAGGGGGCGTTGTTGTTCAACATGGCCGCCAATACTCATGAATGGCGTTTATGGTGATTGTAGTCACATAAGACACAAATTAAGTACATTAAAAAAGTATTTCTTAGTTAATTGTTATTGAGGTCATGACATATGTCCATGGCTGAGTAGGATATTGTTACTGAGGGCGCTGTATTCCCAATGGCCGCCAAAATACTCAATTAGAATGGGCTCCCGACCCGCATGTATAGGTTATTTGTAAGTCACATTAAGAGCCACAAATAAGCTACATTAAAAGTATTTCGTTTAATTGTCATATTGCAGGTCATGACATATGATCCATAGCTTAGCTAGGGAATTGTTACGGAGGGCGCTGTGTATTCAAAATGGGCGCCGCCAACAAAATTCTTACAATGAGGGTACGAACACTAAAAATTATTCGATTGCGACAGATTGAGTTGCACAAAAAATTGAAACACACTGATGTGTGGTAAAGAACATTGAACGAGTATTACCTTCAATACCTATGGTAAGGGAAAAACAGTCACAAAGTTCTGTTCCAGGTTGCTATTTTGCACCCCACTAACTGCCACGCAACCACGTTTACTCTACACCTGCACTGTACAGTTCACTGCAAGCTTTGGACGAAAGAAGGTAATCCAGATGGAACCCACGGTTGTATTTTTCCCCTGCCTGTGTCCACCCCCATCCCTCAGGTGATGGAAGTGTGTTGTTGGGCAATTCACTGGGGTTCCAGATACCAGCCTGGTAGGTGACACACTTTATATGTTGTAGTAATCACCTGGATGGGAGGAATGTCTTCCATGGATTGTTCTTTTGACAGAACCACTCCACCTACTTGCCTCATTGATAGTCTCAAGGTTTACTAGCCTTTCATAAGTACAATTACATTAGCGTTTCCAAAAGCCTGAAATGAGGGGATTATGAGCCACTGAAGCAAAAGGGTGGAGTGCTATTAAGTAAAGCTTGGGTTACATCAGGGGTAACAATTCCAGGCTCCCACGCTGATTTATTCCCTCTTCGGAAGAAGGCTGAGTATGTGGCACGCAGTTGAATGATGGAAAAAACTGTGAAATACAGGAAGGGCTAGGATCTGTTTGTACCAAGAGCATGAAGAGTTATTAGCATGGAAGTATGAAACATGTTTGCCTGTACCAAAAACAAAAAAAAAAAAAAAAAAACAAAAAACAAAAGCAACCCTGCTGCTGGATTCAAGTTGAGTAGATGGTGCGCAATTTACCAATGAGGATCACCAAAACAGTGTCCACAGTGCGTTACTTGGCATGCTATACTTTGTTCGATCTCCAAGTTTGGGGGTGACGTCACGCGAGTGTTAGGTTTTTTGCACCCCGAGAAACGCACGCGTCAACCTTGGAATTGCCAGCATGTACGCACGCGAACAAAGGCGGCGCAATACAAACGACTTTAAGCGAATGCAATGTCGCGTCATGACGTCACCCCCCAACTCGAGACCGAACAAAGTATAGTAGAACCAATTTCTAAAGCATCCTGTAGATGAATTAGTAATCGTGTATCAGCTTCCTCGTGATCGCACTCGGGACCTTTGGTGGTTGATACCTGTGCGAACTACAGAAGTGAAGATCTCTTTCCCAAATGGGGCAATCCCAATGTTGAAACCTTGTTAGAGGCAAGAAAAGAGTTCTTGCTTGGTAGTGGAGTCACGCAGAGAGTCTTTCCAGTTTCTGGTATCTTATTGCGACCCTCAACTTTCCAGCGAATGCCTCTGCCTCGCTTGTCACGTGTGGACTCTTTGATACTGCTATGTGAGTGTAAGTAATCCCATACACATCAACTCTGTAAGAATTCTCTAATGCATTTAAGATGTGAGTCACAATAAATTTTCAGCATAGTTGTCAAATGTGGAAACTGGCAACATTAGCGTGGGAAGAAGATGTACTACAGCGGCGCCATCCATGACTTTAACATCAAAGGTAGTTGAAAGATCTTTCTGGTCCTTATTCTCCAACTTATAAGAAGATAGATTTAACAGGAAAGCGTAGATTGCCGCCATCAGATAATGATGGTGGGTATGGGTGATTCTTGTGTTCGAAAAATGCGCTAATATCACCCTCTCTATAAGTCGGGAGAAAAGTGCAACATCATCCATGAGCATTGCAATCTTCTCGGTCTGCTTTGGTGCATTCTTCAAGGGACAGTTGAAGAAGGGAGAGAGTTTTTCCCTATTGGTTCAGGCATAGACTGTGTACGGTTACAATAACAGGTCTTGCAGAGTAATCTGTTATTGCTCCTTGCCCAACAGATTCAATGAGTGAACTATGCTGACTACAGACTCATCCATAACGTTGCGGGTGTCAAGGCAAGGAGTCAGGAGTGTCATCTACGAATTGATTCCCCATATCACTGATGCGGGCAAACTAATAACTTGTTGTTGAAAAGTTTCGTGTAGCCAAAAAATGTTCATGATGTAACATCTCCTCTCCAGCAGAAAACATGTATGTTCGCTTTCGAACTCTTTAAGGAGTCGTGTTTGCTCCGGACCTGCTTACCATCCATTCCTAAAAGCAGATGGATTTTGCGTTAGTCCACAGTCTATCAGCATGTATGAGAAACCTATTTTAGTGTCTTCTGAACAGTAGTAAGTAGTAGTAGTAGCTAGAACTTTAAACACGGGTAACAAGCCACATGGTCAATAAGACTATTGTTCTTCCAATGTCCGTGTTAAAATAAAAATAATAATGTTCTACTTAAGAATGATACAGAATATAAGTACCCAAACTTAAAAGCAAGGAAATTACTAAAACAAAACCTCCTTAAGTTTGTTTTTGTAAATGTTTATTAAATACACAGAATTTTTACACACTTTCCTCAAGGTTATCCAGATACGCACTCTATATGTAAGTACGCTTTTTGTAGTAGTATGTGGTTGTAGGAATTAGGAATGAAGATGTTATTATGACTGTGCCCGTTAAATCATACTTTTTATTAATATAAAAAATGTTACTGAAGAAGATAGGGAGAGGTGCAAGGTTGTTACAACATTTTATAAATCCAACTTGAGCTATTGTACTGATGTCTAACTGAAAGTGTTTTCACTAAGTTGATCAAGAACTAAGGGAGCTTGAAGCATCCCAAGGAGCTCCACAAATAATGCGAGCAGCTCTGGTTTTGGATAATTTGTAACTTATTAGCTAAGCTTATACCACAATTCCCCCAAACTACATTACAAACTCAAGATGTGGAAAGTACAATTGCTTATAAACCATGTTCCAAAATATCTTTGGGGATAGAATAAGTTTACATTCTTAACATAACATTACTTTAGAGAGTTTTACGCCACATGATCTATTTGATGATTCCATGACAAAGGATTATCAATAATTAATCCTAGATGTTTACAGTCATCAACTTTCTAATATTTCACACATCATTGAGTGTAAACAGAAAACACTAGCAATAGATTCTTTGCAGTTATGATTATATCAAGATACTTCATTTAACAGTTAATTATATCAGTTGTTGAATTAGAGAAAAGTAAAATTTATGGTTATTCTCAGCAACATATTAAACTTTTACAGAGGTTTAAACATATTATAGGCAAGTCATAATATAATAAAAGGCAAGTGGTTCCGTACCCAATTGACCCTTGAGGCATACACAAGTATGTTACAAAAGTCAGATAGAGTATCATCTAGGAAGTGCATTGAGATACGACCAGAGAGATAACTTTAAACCATCTAATACTGAGCTACTTATCCATAAAGTTTCGTTTATTTCAAGAAAAATTGGTGTGGTTACTGTGGTGTCAAATGCCTTTTTTTTAAATCAAGCATGCAAAGACCAATTAAATTACCTGTATCAATTTCATTATACCAAATTCAGTGATGTTAATTAAGGTGGCTGAACGGTTGAGTGAGAAGGTCGAAAAACCTGATTGGTTAATGTTAATTAGATAATTATCATTTAACATGTTTGTACAATTGGTCAAAAACAGCTAGTTCTGCAATCTTAGTACTAAGCAAGAATGGAGATTGGCCTATAGTTACTGGGCAATCACTTGGTCACAGCCTGAATACAGGAATAACTTTAGCTCTCTTCCAGCAGCTTGGAAATTACAAGTTGTGAAAGAGTGATTAATTAGATGAGTGATAATTTGGACCGTAATAACTGGAGCCGATTAAATTACTAATTTCAATAATTTAGATGGAATGTTGTCTAAACCTGTTGCTTTATTATCAGATAATTTAGTTAGTTGATTTTGATTAAATACCTAGTCAAAATTACAGGATAAGTTAAAAGTAGGACCATCAAAGTTGTTATCATTTTGATTAATCACAAAAGTCATTATCTTTAATTTTATTTGACAAGGTTTAGGTCCTATTCAGAAAGAATGTATTTTAAATTCCATTTGCTTATCTTTTGAATGTTAAATTCACCATTATCTTTTTTTTTTAATCATGTTTATTTTTTAGTACACTGGTTTTAGATGGAACACTTGGTTTTAGATGCAATGCTCTTCAAACTCACAACGAATAGAAGAGGGGAAGGCATCTGCATGCACGGATGTGTATTGGTTAACCATCGGGCAAGTTCGGTGATCGAGATCAAAAAAAACATGCGAACAATAGCCTGAGTGCTTCCACATATAAAGGAAAGGTTTGTTCACGATGAGCTTGACAAAAATGAGGCCCATGCCCTCCATGTTGAGGATGTGTCCCATATGAAATGTTGGAATCTGGTCAGCATGTCTTGTATCCATAATCAACAAGACCTTCGTTGCATGAGTGCATCATTATGTAGCCTTAGAATAAAGCCAGTACCCTGAATTAATGCCTTGTCTGGTTCTGGTAATTCAACGCCATATTGGCACCTTTGTCTAGTTCCATTTTTTAGTAAACGAATCCCATGCTCCACCCTGCTTCTCTTGATTCTTGTAGTGAATCTCTACTATCTCAAGTTAGTGGAGCCTCGGGAACAGATACAAATGTTTTTTTTGAGAAGAACAGCTTGCCACAGTGTATACTAATGCGTCCGTAGGTGGGGTTCATCTGCATACTAGCTGAAGGGAGGCTGAGTGCATTCTGGGTTGCAGCCCATATTAGCCTTGGTCAGAGGTGAAACAACACACTGATTGCAGTCCATGGACAGAACTGTGGCGTAGTAGATTGGTGTTCCTATGTTGTCCTAGGACACACCAACAGTAAACATCCATGACGTACCTGGGAAGGACAAACAACACCCTTTTTCCTCAAAATCATTGCAACAGCAGTACAAGCTGGGGTTCAAACCTGCAGAACCCGAGCTAGCTTACCTGAACCTATCATAAACGGGTGATCAACAACCTCTTTGATCTTCTAGTGGATGAATATCTATATTACGAAAAAAACAACTTTGGGGTTGGTTTGTTGTGTCCGGCTATGCGTTTCCGACCGGCCTTTAACATACGGATAGATTTGTATGGTGGTCTAGCTCCGACGTACTAGGTTTGTGGTAACGTTTTCGAGGGGTAATTGGGGTCAAATCATCCAGGGGTCCATTATTGTGTAACTTGGCCTATCGGGGGCCCGCGCCCGCGCGGGGTGGTCGATGCCCTAGTTTCTTTCCTATATCCAAAGGCAGTACTATGGTGGCTCATCATGTCCTGTGGGAATGACGAGACTTGCTGCCAGGCTGAATTGATCTTTCCTTAAATTTGAAACGGATAATTGGGAAATAGTGACGACATGCTGCTCATCTAGTATTATTGTCCTTTAATTGGCTCCGTTAACTCGTTGATAACAAGATCTAAGTGACCGGCGTTGACTCCTGTTGACACATAGAAGGAAAGGACCAGTGATTGTGAAGCCATTGAATTGAGATGTCCTTGCAATAATCTGAGCGGCTTTCCGCAAGGATAGTCCACATCACCTTCGTAATCCATGTAAATGCCCCCTTAAGTAGAACACCTTTAAGTAGATCTGCATTCCCTGTTTGGAAAGCAAGTATTGTTTTTCCCATCAGTTCTTTCCTTAATTGAGCCTCGGGAACTGTTCCAATACGTGTTTTTGAAACGGACCCCTGTTGATCTCTTTTTGATACCAGATCTTGCAAGTCCCCCTCTATCCGATGAATCCTTTGTGACTCACCTGGTACTTGTATGACCTCAGCCACTATTATCGCTATTAACTACTAAAGATAGCTCTGTAATGACTCTTAAAATGACCCTTTCAACCCATACTAAGCCCATTTTACTGATTTTGGCGCCATTTTGAAAAGCGCCCTCTATGAGATGATCCTTGTGACTCACAGTACTTGTATGACCTCAGTCACTATTAATTCGCTTCACTACTAGCAGATAAGCTCGGTAATGACTTGAATACTCTTTCAACCCATACTAAGTCCATTTACATGATTTTGGCCAGGGGGGGCCGGCCAAGATAGCGTCGTTTTTGCCGTTCCCATAGGTTTAGCACGTAATCACGAAAACCTTGACACTTCTCAAAGTGGAAAATATGTTTAATATCACTATTTTCCACTCAGAATCCTTGGAGTTGAGAATCCAACTCCAGTGGTAGATATACTTCTTTTGTATGAAAACGGTACAAACGGGATCCATTTTGAAAGAGCTGGTTTGACCTCATGTTAAATCGCAGGGTCACCGCTATTTATAGCCGGCTGCGGACCATGTACCAAGCCCGGTACACGTTTAAGCCTATGCACCACCGTGGAATGATTCGGTTGACCTCATGTAGCAATCCTCTCATGTCCGGTCTTTAAAAACGATTTGAAAAACAATTATGCACCACCGACTAAAGCAAGCAATTTAGATCGATCGCGACTCCGTACGGGAAATTCCCCACTCACACTCACTGATCTCTTATAAACTCGCACATTGACTTCACTGTTCAGGCTCGTTCATGACTCGTTCGGCAGTTTTTGCGCTATGAATTTTAAGCTGGCCGCCACCCAGGGGGCCTGATTTTGGGCCGGTCATTTTGAAAAGCGCCCGTCTTAGATGATCCTTGTGACTCACAGATACTTGTATGAACTCAGACAACTATTATCACTATTATCTACTAGCAGATTAGCTTGCTAAGGAACTCTTAAAATGACCTTTCCACCATATAAGAGCATTTTTGTCTCGCCTAACTTTGTTCGTCAGAGACTTAGTAATCACTTTTCCTGTCTGTCTTCTGTCTGTCCGTCTGTCTGCTGTCTGTCTGTCATGCTGTCTTTCTGCCCGCCGTCCGTGTTCACGGGCTTGTGGTGCGATTTATCTGAGGTTGTCCGTAAGGGCTATTATGATGTAACCTTGTGGAAAGAAGCGGGTCACAGTTCTCGACCTGCTTAGATTGTGGGCGTAAAATAGCAATTAAGTATCTAATTTTGCATAATTAACGAAAATTTTCCCGCAGGCTTGTGTACAGTTTTTCTGGAGTTCCGTAAGCGTATGATGATGTACTTGGTGGATGGGAGCGGGCTGGAGATTTCTCGACCTGATTAGGATTTTGGGCTATTTCGGGCAAACTAAGTAATGCAATAGCTAATTATATGCAAAAAACAGCGTAATTGCTATAATTTTGAAACGTTACATTGGATACGAAACTTCCTTCACTTGCAGAAAGCCTATCATGGTGCGGCACTTTTTTTCAATTTGAATGTTGGTGGTGAACATGCGGCTTAGGTATGCAAATGAGCTAATTAAATATGCGTAATTTACTGTATCTCTGAAACCGTGCGTCGGATAGGCAAAATTCCTTCGCTGCATGAAAGAGTACTATGCCATGCATCTTTTGGTGAATCATAATGTGATCAACGTCATGTGGCCGATTAAGGGGCCATTCTTTTTGATACAATGACTCTCATTAAATATGCATATTGCTGTAAGTTGCGTTGGAAATGTCATTGGATATGCAAAATTACTTCGCTACAATGAGACTTCTATTCCGTACATCTTTTGTATGAATCAATTGCGGTCAAAGTGCAAGTGGATCATAAAGGAGCATTGTTTGATGCAATTGATCTAATTTAAATATCGTAATTTGCTGTATCGCGTAAATGGTACATTGGATATTGCAAAATTCCTTCGCTACATGAGACTACTAATGGTAACATCTTTTTGTGTGAATCATAATTGTGGTCAAACTGCATGTCGGCCACTTAACGGGGCATTCTTTGATTTATTTCAAATTGCAACTAATGCTAAAGCTTGGTCTACCATTTGCAACTAACAAAGTTTTTCTCCAGGTGTCAATGGTCAGTGTGAAATACTACACCTCAAACAGAATTTGATGCAGGAGTTGTGTTTACCTTACAATATTAGGTTAGCATGTGTTTATTTGGCATTCTATGCTGTGTGTGATTTGGTGTGTACAAAACAGGTGTACAAAACAAGAAGACTTATCAAAAGGGGGAGTACACCACAACAAAGGTATTAACATCAATATACTAGATCCGTGCCCATGTTTTCATTGAAATGATTTTTCTATTTGCTCTTGCAGTTTTGGGTTGCCAGCCTGTTTACCATTCTTGGAAAAGTGAATACCAAAATTGTGCATTTCACAAACCGCTTTTTGGACCCCGTAGGCGACTCAATTTAAAGTGGTCACATGTTTTTTCAAATTAGTGTTGCACTTGAATAAATTTTCATATTTTTAACTAACTTTAGTGAATTTTAACTGGATGTTTGCATGACTTTTCATGATTAATATCTCTAAAAACAATTGGAAAATGTTGTGACCCCTGGGGTGGTGTCAATGAAAGAGCAGTAAGTAGATACTATAAATGCAAAACAAACCAGGGTGCTACTCCTACCATCCTCTGACTTATACTCGTGGGGGAGGGAATTACAACTTGCAAGATTAATATCTCCACAAGGGAAATGTGTGACCCCTAGGGTGGTGTCAAATGAAAAATAGTGGAAGTAAACTAGTTAAGAAATGGAGTTGTATCTGCTTGCACCAACTTTTTGGGACACCTGTTACTTGCATAACAGTTGCACTCTGGTGTGCTGCTTTTTGTCTACAATTAAGCGTCCACCGAAAGCCGGCCGCGACTTGTGGTCGGAACCGCCTTGGTACATGATTTATTGATGCGGCCATTTTGAAAAGCGCCCTTATCAGATGATCCTTGTGACTCAACAGATCTTGTATGACCTGTCAGACCACTATATCACTATAACTATACTAGGCAGATTAGCTTGCTAAGGACTCTTAAAATGACTCTTTCCACCCATATTAAGCCATTTTACCATAGATTTTGGGCGGCATTTTGAAAAACGCCATCTCTCTATCTACAGAGTGGCCCGTTATTTGGGCTCCCCTTCCATACTTGATAGTAAGGGCATAAGGAAGTGCCACAAACAATTTGACGCTTTTGTCCTACCGTCCCCGCTATCATGAAAAGTTGTTTGTTACGACCTGACTACTTCTTTTGGTCCTAATCTTTGATTGTCTTGCAGGAAATTGTACAAATCTCAGTGGACAGCTTATGTGTGAGCATTCATTTATCAGAGCCGTCATTAGTGCAACCAGTAAGGAAGTCTTACTTGACCATCTGTGCATTCACATGAAGCTCTGGTAAGAAAGAGGTCACTTCCTAAAATGACTACTGGCATTTCACGTGTGACCAGAATGCTAACCTGTCCCCTTACCCACTTTACCCATCATGATATTTCATGATCATGCTACAACTTCCAAGTACTAGCACCTTTGTGCTAATGATGTAAAAGTTGGGACCCGTATTCACACATGCACACTTACGTGCAACTTGCTAAGAGATTCCCTTAAATATGGGAAATTTTAAGTGTTCACTTAATTTGTAAGTGAATCTCCAATCTCTTACACTCAAGATTTTAAGGCAACTTCTAAGGGACCCATAGGTCCCTTAAAGTTGCCCTTAAATGGCACAAGTTTGTAATGAAACTAATTTCGTGGTTGATTGCTTTCATAACAATGGTATAAACCTGACTTTGTGCTGGAATAAGGAGCAAATTTTACGAAGTAACTTTTGCTATAAAAACATGTTTCATGTAATCAGCCATGGCGATACTTGGGAGCAACAGTTGAGGATTTCACTTAAGGATGGTGTCAAGGATAGTGTTTTTGTTTTTACACAAATTTCTGTTTTTTGCACTATTTTAAACATGAAATTTGTTTGATCATCACAAACAAAAGTCTGCAATTCAGACACCTGGTCGGATTTTTTTGCCCCTGAACACAGCTATTTTACCATTTAAGTCACAAATGCACATTGGTCTTCACTGCGGGAATTTAAGCACACTTCACAACCGCTCAACGCGCAGCATCGCATCTTTTACTGCGTACTGAAGCAGACGCATGTTTGAATTTAGTTTACGTGAACGCATCTTGGAAAAAGCAAAAAATACTATTTGAAAATGTTAAAACAAGCGGTAATTTTAACCATATGAAATTTCTTTTTCTCCGGATTTCTTGTTAGAGGCAAAAGTTGGTTTGATTCGAAGTGCATAAAGAGCATTTCCAGCACTTACATAACATACTCAATTTTTGAATTCACAGATAAGTTATTTGCGCAGGGGGTAGCTTGAAATATGTAAAAGTCACTTTTTTTTCTAAACACAGATTTTCTCAATGTTCAATTTTGGCGAAATTTGACAATTTTTTAGACCATATAACAAAAACTATTGAGTAAAGGGTTAAGATTTAAGCTTTCAAATTATGGCAATCTTTCTACTCTAGAAACTGCTTTTTTTCATTTGGGTTTTCTAATTTAAAGATATTCTTCATATGTACGTCAAATTGTGGGAAGAAAAGTAAAAAATCACACTTTAAACATTGTTCTTCATTTTTTCAAAACTAAGCTCTATTTAAAAAAATAAGAAAACGTATGCTAGACAATTTTGTCCTATTTATTAAAAATCCCATAGAATCATGATAGTTCCAATTGTTTTTTGTACACTGTCTGAAAAATTTGGGGCAATCTTGCTTTTTTTATTGTATTTTTCGCAAAAATGTGGCATTTTACATTTATCTCATTCATTGTCTAATTTACTTTGTAGAAATGTATACTTTTACATATCATAATCCAATATTTGCAAAGTTACCAGCCAAAACAGACACCCCGAAACTTAGGTTAACACTGCCCTTAGTGTTTCCTTATTATAAGAGAACCCCTCAATTTAGGTTAATTTTGCCACTAAAGGTGAAAGAGAGATTGCAATCATCTGCATTTTGTGTGATTCGTGGTGATTTCATATAATTTCAACTTCATAGATTCCCTACCTTTTAATTGGTTAGCCGAAATCATATAAAATTAAAACAAAAGGCGATTGTTAAATTTTATATTTCAATAAAGCATAGGCTGAATTTTGTTTTGCTCCTTACGAATTAAAACTTCACCATTTTTGGTACCAAGAAACAGGTCTCAGCTTAATCCTTATCAGATGGGTTTGTTGATTAAGCTTTACCACAGTGCCAAAACAGAATTTTCACATTTTTGGGACACCTGTTATTGAAATCTCTCGTTACCCCTTTAAGTGTAAGTTGTGTCTTTGTGAATACGACCCCAAGGGTTTTTTTATGTTGTTAAGAATAGGAATTTTGTTGAAGCACATGACCTTTTTGAGGTAAATTTCCCCAAAATGGAGCATTGTGGGATTGACTCATACACTCTCTGAGCTATTTTTCAGACACTCTGTAGTGGCAGCAGTGTGTCCGATTGTGTGGATTGTGGAGTGAACGAAACGGAGCAATCGGACGAATGCATATGACTGAATTTGGATGAGATATGAAGCTGTTATCCCTGGAAGGGAACACACAGACCACCAATATACACATGTTTTTACATAGAAACTTCAGTAATAGAATAACTTTGTATGACACTAACATGCATATTGATATGCAGTTAAGTGATTCAGTGCGCAGTCGCGAATACCCCATCTGCCAACAAGATCATTGAATGAATGTGTTGGCACTCTAGCCTTCTATCTCTATGGCAGCACACAGATCTTTCAACCACAGAGTGGAATATAAAAATGCTGAGGTCGGACGTCCAATCTTGAATCGGCGAGCCTCACTGGTGGACGCTTAGATGTTACCGCCCAGCCCGATTCAACTAAAACTTACGGCACGAAAAAATGCACTTTCTCGTTGATTTCCGCCATGCTGCTCCTCGATATAAACTGATCCTTTATCCAAGAGCATCGTCAGGCATGTGGTTTGTTCAGACGTTTTTACCGTCGCAGTGGGATAGGCACGGTTTTTTGGCAGATTTTCAAATTATTTCCAAATAGCATGGCTATAGCAGGTTCGTAGTTGCTATTACGATTGACGTATTTAACACGTATACTTGCACAGTGTGTAATATTGTTAATTAGTATGGAACTTTGACCTCGGCTAAGTGCTAAAACAGCGTCCGCCGCTCTTTGTTTTTTTTATTAGTATCATCGAAAATAAGCGTTTTTCGTCCCATTTTAAAGAACTAACCGGGAACAGTTCAGAGCCCTTGTCTAACTAACCTGGGGGGGTCCTGACATTGGAAAGAGTAGGGTATGTGCAGGCCCTTAAGACCCCCTTGTTCAGTCGTCTCCAGCCCGTTCCCCAACCCCCCAGTTCGGGGCATAAGTTCAGTTTTTACGGTCCCCTTTTTCAGAACTAATTTTGGCTCAGAAGCTGAATTTTCAGCCAAATTTCAGCTCCCAAGCATGCAATTTTCTGTTTCCTCAAATTCAGTTCCCAAGCCCCTACTTTCGGAGGACAAAATCCTACCAAGCCCCCAAGTTCCGAAATCGGGGCGCGACATTCCCTCTGAAAATAGATGCCCCCCCCCCCCCCCCCCCCCCCCCCCGGGTCTAAACCCTTTGGCCAACATATGCCAATCAGATCTCGAATGCTGTTTATATGCTATTTATTTAGATAAGAAATAAGACGAAAAGAAACGAAATGCATCACCCACCAAAATACATTTTAAACATGACAACATTGCAACAATGGTCTGTGTTAACAAAAAAAAACCAGAATTTTGGACAACATAAATTATGAAAGGTCAACTCCATTTCAACGTTATCACAAATTATGTTTTAAATGGTGTGAATGGGCAATGTTTTTAACACCTCTTATTACACAAAGGCAGCATTTTATAATACCTGCCACCATGTTTTGATCGAGATCTCGATCACTTGAGCACAGCAAGTTGTTAAAAAAAGCTAGGTAACATATAAACGGTCTGAATCCGGAAATAATAATGTCAACCTGTCATTTCGTGTTTGCTATTTATATTGTAATATGGTGCCCTTCATTATCTGCATTAGACAAATGAGGAGTAAGACCGAAATGTGGCAATTAGACTAACTGGCATTAGTCGAAATGGTATAGACAATCGGGTGATTAGACCAAGTGGTCGTAGAAATAGAGAAGAAAGGAAAGACATTAGCCGAATGGTTTTCGAACAATCTGGTGATTAGACCAATGGCAGTAGACGATGGCATTAGACCGAAATGGTTTTTTAGACACTCTGGTAATTTAGACGCAATGGGGCATAAAGAACGAATGGCATTAGACGATGGTTTTTAAACAATCTGATGATTATACCAAAGGGTAGTAGACGAAATGCCATTAGACAAAATGTTTAAGACAATCTGATGATTATACTACATGGGTAGTAAAAATGCATTAGTCGAACTTGTTTTAGACAATCTGGTATTATACCAAATTGGCAGTAGACGAATGGCATTAGACGAAATTGTTTAGACAATCTGATGATTATACTAAATGGGTAGTAGCCGAAATGGCATTAGACGAAATGGTTGTAGACAAACTGTTAGTGATTATACCAACTGGGCATTATATACGAAATGGTATTAGCCGAGGTGGTGATTAGACGAATGGATTAGTCTAAATGGTTAATAGACAAAAGGAATTAGGAGTAAGTTGGTAAGCGAATTTATTTTAGACAAAATGGAATAGACTATCTGGATATTAGGACATGAATGCTATTAGACGAATTGCAATTCCCCCTAGGGACACCAGTAATTTCCCTAGTGATCTGTTCTTTCCTGTGTGTAGATAAAAGAATTATGGATTACTTACATATCCAATTATTGGTCAGCACCTACACCAATGATAACAATTTTTTATGTTCAGACAAGAATGTGAAATGCTTAATGACACGTGAGAAAAGGATACAAATTTCATTATTTAATGGCCTTGTGTGTGCAAGTGGGAAACATTAGGATAAATACCAATACTAAGCTTTGATTGGTGTCCTGGGTAGTTCCTGGGTAGCTCTCCTGGGTAGGGATTTCCTGATTCAGACTGGTTGTTATTCCAAATCTCCCTAGCATCCCTATCAGGATGCCCAGGATTCAGCCAGGCACCCTTTGTTGTCAACCCAGGATCCCTACATAAGCATTCCTTGGTGATTTTTTTTTGATAGGGTAATTAGCTTCTGTTTGGGCAATACTAACAATAGCTGATTGTTTTGTTTTACAGGGTACAGTATCTTGTCCTTGGAACGACACGGTGACATCAACACTAACATTCCAGCAACCATTCAGAGTATCTCATCGTCTACATACAGCAGCAACAAGGTATTGTACATTTAATAGCGTCCCTGATTATTTGTTTTTGTGTCGACCTGCCTTATATAAGGCAGGAAGACACATAGGGATCACTTTGTCTGTTTGTTGATGATGTTGTTTGTTTTTGTCTGCTGTGAAAGTGGTTAACATTTGCCTGTAATATCTGCATACTTCAATGGATTTCAACCAAACTGGAGTCATAGGTGCACCATGGGATCCCTCATTTTTGTTGATGAGGTCAAAGGTCACATTTGTCAAAGGTCATATGAGGTCAAGATAGGCTGAAAATTTGAAATTGATCTCAATTGAAAAGTTGAAGTTCAATTGAAACCAAACTTGGTTTATGGAGATTACACACAAACCCTCATTTGTTTATGAGGTCAAATGTCACATTTCAAGCTCAAGCTGAGGCCTATCATTCACAAACCGCGACGACACGTGACACTAGTGGTCCGAGGACCACAATGTATTTTTTTAACTATTTCAAATTGTGGAAAAAAAAAAAAAAAAAAAAAAAAAGTGCCTGATTATTTGTTTTTGTGTCGACCTGCCTTATATAAGGCAGGAAGACACATAGGGATCACTTTGTCTGTTTGTTGATGTTGTTTGTTGTCTGCTGTGAAAGTGGTTAACATTTGCCTGTAATATCTGCATTTTTGTTGATGAGGTCAAAGGTCACATACCATTGTCAAAGGTCATATGAGATCAAGATAGGCTGAAAATTTGAAATTGATCTCAATTTAAAAGTTGAAGTTCAATTGAAACCAAACTTGGTTTATGGAGATTACACACAAACCCTCATTTGTTTATGAGGTCAAATGTCACATTTCAAGCTCAAGCTGAGGCCTATCATTCACAAACCGCGACGACACGTGACACTAGTGGTCCGAGGACCACAATGTATTTTTTAAACTATTTCAAATTGTGGAAAAAACAATGTTATTAGAACATTCAAACATTTAAATTGATATACATATAATGTGTACTGGTAAGAAAACCTTTGTCATACATGTATAGAAAATGTTTTTGTTATTGTTGAGTGAGAGTGTGCATGTTGAAGCCCGCACTTTTCTTTGCCCATCAGATTTGAAATCTCTTGTCATATTGATGTTGATAATTTTGTAATTACTAATCCAGTCAAAATAGGACTTGAGTAGGAAAAAAGTTAGGGCAAATGAAAACTGCTGGAATACATATCTAAGAGGTATCTAATGAACATACTAAAAGTTGCATAATGTTGCACTTGTGCGTTTTTGAGATATGGAAGGGGTAAAATAATGGGCAAAATTTGTTGTTTGTATGACAGCCCAAAAACTGTTCAAGGTCATCATGGGGGAAATAGTTTTGATCCGATTTGTTATAAATTGGTTTCAAATTGTTCCAAATGTCAAACAAAATATAAAAAACATTTATTTTACATTACTATCCAACACTATGAAGAATTGGAGCCGATTTTGAGAAGAATCTTTTTATTCTAAATTTTTTACCCAGGATGACCTTGAACTATTTTAAGCCTACTGTGTGCAGCTTTTTAGTATGTTCATTAGATACCTCTCAGAAATGTATTCCAACAGTTTTCATTGTCCTATTTTTTTTTTCAATTCTTTACCTTCTTTTGGTCCTAATCTTGATTGTCTTGCAGGAAATGTGTACAAATCTCAGTGGACAGCTTATGTGGGAGCAATTTCATTTTATCAGAGCCGTCATTAGTGCAAACCAGTAAAGGAAGTCTTACATTGACAGCTGTGCATTCACATGAAGCTCTGGTAAGAAAGAGGTCACTTCCTAAAATGACTACTGGCATTTCACTGTGTGACCAGAATGCTAACCTGTCCCCTTACCCACTTTACCCAATCAATGATATTTCATGATCATGCTAAAACTTCCAAGTACTAGCACCTTGTGGTCTAAAATGAGTGTAAAAGTCGGGACCCGTATTCACAAAGCACACTTACGTGCAACTTTGCTAAGAGATTCCCTTAAATATGGGAAATTTTAAGTGTTGCACTTAATTTTGTAAGTGAATCTCAATCTCCTAACACTCCAAGATTTAAGGCAACTTCTAAGGGACCTCATAGGTCCCTTAAAAGTTGCCCTTAAATGGCACAAGTTTTATGAAACTAATTTAGTGGTTGATTGCTTTCATAACAATGGTATAAACCTGACTTTGTGCTGGAATAAGGATCAAATTTTACGAAGTACTTTTGCTATAAAAACATGTTTCATGTAAGCAGCATGGCGATACATTGAGCAACAGGTGAGGATTTCACTTAAGGATGGTGTCAAGGATAGTGTTTTTGTTTTTACACAAATTTCTGTTTTTTGTTTTTTGCACTATTTTAAACATGAACATGTGTTTGATCATCACCAACAAAAGTTATGCAATTCAGACAACCCTGTCTGGATTTTTTGCCAACTTAAAACAGCTAGTTTTACCATTTTAAGTCACAAAATGTACATATGGTCTTAACGGCGGGAATTTAAGCACATTTCACACCGCTCAACGCGCAGCATCGCATCTTTTACTGCGTAATGAAGCAGACGCATGTTTGAATTTAGTTTACGTGAACGCATCTTGGAAAAAGCAAAAATATTTGAAAATGTAAACAAAGCGGTAATTTTAACCAGGTGAAATTTCTTTTTCTTCTGATTTCTTGAGTTAGAGGCAAAAGTTGTTTGATTCGATAGTGCATAAAGATGCATTTCCATCACTTGCATAACATACTCAATTTTGAAATTCAAAGATAAAGTTATTTGAGAAGGGGGTAGCTTGAAATGATGTAAAAAGTCACTTTTTTTTCTAAAACACAGATTTTCTCAATGTTCAATTTTGGCGAAATTTGACAATTTTTTAGACAAGATAACCAAAAAAATATTGAAGTAAAGGGTAAGATTTAACTTTCAAATGATGGCAATCTGTCTACTCTAGGAACTGCTTTTTTCATTTGGGTTTTCTAATTAAAGATATTCTTCAATATGTACTCAAATTTTGGGAAAGAAAAGTAAAAATCACACTTTAAACATTGTTCTTAATTTTTCAAAAACTAAGCTCTATTTAAAAAAAAATAAGAAAACCGTTCCTAGACAATTTTGTCCTATTTATTAAAAATAACATGAGAAATCATGAGAGTTCCAATTGTTTTTGTTACACTGTCTGAAAAATTTGGGGCAAAATCTTGCTTTTTTTTTGGTATTTTTCTCAAAATGTGGCAAGTTTTACATTTATCTCATTCATTGTTTAATTTACTTTTTAGAAATGTATACTTTTACATATCATAATCCAATATTTGCAAAGTTACAAGCCAAAACAGACACCCAGAAACTTAGGGTTAACACTGCCCTTAAGTGTTTTCCTTGATATAAGAGAACCCCTCAAGTTAGGTGTAATTTTGCACTTAAAGGTGTAAAGAGAGATTGCAAGTCATCTGCATTTTGTGTGATATGTGGTGATTTCATATAGATTAGACGTTCAATAGATTCCCTACCTTTTATTTGGTTACAGAAATAATATAAAATTAAAACAAAAGGCGATTTGTAAAAAGTTATATTTCAATAGAAAGCATAGGCTGAATTTTGTATTTGCTCCTTTACGAAATTAAAAACTTCACAATTTTTGTACCAAAGAAACAGGTCTCAGCTTAATCCTTACAGATGGGGATATTTTTGATATAAAGCTTTACACCAGTGCCAAAATCAGAATTTTCACATTTTTTTGGGACACCTGTTATTTGAAATCTCTCGTTACACCTTTTTTAAGTGTAAGTGTGCTTTGTGAATACGACCCCAGGGTTTTTATGTGTTAAGAATAGGAATTTTGTGAAATCACATGACCTTTTTGAGGTGAAATTTCCCCAAACTGGACCATTGTGGGATTGACTCAATACACTCTCTGGCTATTTTCAGACACTCTGTAGTGGCAGCAGTGTGTCATTTGTGTGGATTGTGGAAGTGAACGAGAACGGAGCATCAGAACAGAATGCAGTAGGACTGGAATTTGGAATGAGATATGAAGCTGTTATCCCTGGAAAGGAACACACAGACCACCAATATACACATGGGTTTACACTAGAAAACTATCAGGTAATTAGAATAACTTTGTGTGACACTAACATGCATATTGATAATGCAGCTTAAGTGATTCAGTGCGCAGTCGCGAATACCCCATCTGCCAACAAGATCATTGAATGAAAATGGTTGTTGGCACTCTAGCCTTCTATCTCTATGGCAGCACACAGATCTATCACCACAGAGTTGGAATAATAAAAGGCTAGAGGTCGGACGTCCATCTTGAATCGGCGAGCTCACTGGTGGACGCTTAGATGTTTACCGCCCAAGCCCATTACAACTAAAACTTACGGCACGGAAAAATGCACTTTCTCGTTGATTTCGCCAGGCGCTCCTCGAATATAAAATGATCCTTATATATCCAAGAACATCGTCAGGCATGTGGTTTGTTCAGAAAGTTTACCGGTCGCAGTGATCAGGCACGGTGTTTTTTTGCAGATTTTCAAAATGATTTTCAAGCATGGCTATAGCATTTCGTGTTGCTATACGAGTGTGACGGATTTAACACAGTAGTACTGCACATTTGTAATATTTTATTAGTATGGAACTTTGACCTCGGTAAGTGCGAAAACAGCGTCCGCCTGCTCGTTTGTTTTTTTTATTAGTAATCAGCAAAATAAGCGTTTTCGGCCCATTTTAAGAATAACCGGGAACATTTCATAGCCTTGTCTATCACTGGCAGCCATTGCACCTACATTCACATGACAAAAATAAAGTGTTAGGTAAATTGACCTTGTAAGGTACACATCCAAATTCGTCACTGTGGTGTGGAGCATGCTGTAGGTAGTCCATGAATCAAGATGGCCGTTGACACTCTGCCGTTTACCTCATCTCTGAGCAGTACCACGATCTATCACATGACTAGCTATTTGCACCTATGACCCTCTTGAATTCACATGATGAAAAATTGTTTTGTTTGTTTGCCGTTATCCACAAGTCATTGGTAATGGCTTTGTGGTGGTGTCAGGATTTGTCAGCTAGTGTGCTTAGCCGGGGCCGCGTGTATCCATGATACAGGACGCTCCTACGTGCCCGCATTTGAAGGCTGTCGGATGGGACAGTCAGGGGTTACACCCACTCTTATTCGACACTGACTGGGAGGTACATATCGGTTGTGGACTCTCTGTACACGGACCGACGGCTTAACGTCCCCTTCCGAAGGACGGGCTCTTTTCATGATCCATTTTGCCCAATTCGCAAGTGAACCATGGAGGAGACGGTAATTCTGTATTTAATCAATAGCGGTATACATATCAAATCCAGGAATTGGTAGTACCCAGAATAAAATCCAGTCAGTGCCACGACCCCACCGGATCGAACCCACGGGAATTTTGATGGTAAAATTTGCGCCAGAGGCACCAATGTGCACCCTAACCGCTAGGCCCCTCTCCCACGGATGAAAATGAAAGTTAGGTAAATGACCTATACTGCTGGTAAACCTTGAAGTACAAAGTAAATTGATCGATACGCTGTGCAGGCAATTATCGCGCCTTGCTACAAAACGCGCGTATACACAGGGTTCACATTAGTGAGCGTTTTTGCGTCTATGATGCACTTTTCCAAAGATGGACGCACTTGGTCTAGAAAGTAAAGTTTGCGTCTGTGTGTTGACGCAAAATATAGCACTTAAAACTATACAAAATCACAGATTTTGCTCTGGCCCATGGTCACAATATTGTATTATTTCACTCAAACTAATAATTATTCTGTTACTATTAATTACTTAGCAAATCTTGAAAATAAATATAGGTTTAAAATGACTGTCATTTACGTCTTTTTATTTAGTTCACTACCTCTCTCACCGTCCCAAGGTATTCAAGATACTCCAGTTCTGTGGAGTTTAAGGGTCATCATGGTAATTTACTTTAGCAATATGCCCAGTCCTAGGTTTGGAATTGGATGTGTAGGATTGTTTGCAGTCATTACGTAATGACAACCGTGCGCCAACCTTGCAACGCATATAATTCGAAGTTGACGCACTTTTCAACCTCAGGGAAACAAATTTGCGTCCCAAGTAGACACAACTTTTTTCAAACCTAGTGTGAACCCTGTTATACACTCTTGGGCGCAGTCTAAATCGCGCGCGATTAAGACACAGTGCATGATGTACGAACAAAACAAATCTCTTACACTGATACACAAAATACTGGTCATATAAGTCGACAAATATCAGACATTCCTTGTGAGTCTTGTGTGGGAGTTTATTGATTACTTTGTACTTCTAGGTTTACAAAGTATAGTAGGGTACACATCCAAATTCTTCAGTGGTGTGGAGCATGTCGTTGGTAGGTAATAATAATAATCTCCATTTATACATACAAGTATCGCCCTACGGACGCATAGATGCGATATTGCCAATTATTGTGTTACGCTGCCATTAAGGAAGAAATCGTCACAATCATTTGCCTAATCAAGGTGGCAGTGCTACGTGCACAAAATATTCAGCACTTAGATTGCAATTTCACCCATAACAGCTACCCAATTGTCGCTTGTCCAAGTATCTTGCCCAAGGACACAAACACATTGACCACGTGGGGCTCGAACTCAGGATTTAACAGTATTTGATCGCAAGTCCTGCGCTTTCCACTGGATCACACCTTGCTATCGAGGTAGGCCATGGTTCATTCTCAGCGTGACTATGTAGTGACCAAAGAAGACAATGTAAATAATGACATTAAATTTGATTTTTCTTTGGCCATAGCTATATCTATTAATAATATCAAATGACCCTCACAAAATATATGTGTGCAAACTAGTAAGAATTTTAAGAAGCATTGAGCATTTTTTTTTTCTATCTTAAAGGAATAGGAGGAGATTTCTGAAGTATAAATTTGTCTAAATTTGCACTTGATCAGTTGCAGAACACCTACCAAGAGCATTTCAAAAGTTTATTAGACAAGTAAAAAGACAGTCAAAAAGTATATTACGAACTAATCATTATCTTAATGATATTATTACATAATGAAGGTGTATTCAGCTTATTCGTATCAGGTGTGATCTAATACATTGGTAAGCATTACAAATATGCAAAAAAACCTGGGTTTAAAAAAATGGGGGCACTTCTTTCTGTGAATGACCATGTGTTTCTTTAACTTACTATAGTCATGCACCGTAATTATTGTTTGAACTAAGCGTACGCAGTACTGGCGTGTGCGACCTGTACACGGGCGTATCGCGTGTCTATTTTAATCATTGTTTTTACGCGCAGTCTACAGCAGTGCGACCTTCCCGCACACATGCAGCAGATTGTTCGAATTGGTTCAAACAATTATTACTCAGAGTATAGGTCATTCAAAGTTTTTTCTTCAAATATACCACTGTGACAAGCAAATAATAATTTAAAGAATTCTCTATTACATAAACATTAAACACACAACTGGAACTTGAATAAGGTGTGAAGAGAGTATTTGGAAATTAGCAATAAGTTGACACAAATTTAAGACTACATGTCTTCTTTTAACACTATTTTCAGACTAAATTTACAGTCAGCTCATTGGTCAAGCCTCCGTCCAATCAGGAACTCTGTAGGGCAGGCACACTTTGCACACTAGAGCTATTCATCCAATCAGCTATAACTAATGGTCACACCATTGACCAATCAGGAGACAGTGCAATGACATCGCTGATGTACCAAATTGAGGCTGATGCCAGTATGTGGGCTGTGTGTGGAAGGAGCAAAGGGGTTGTTGCTACACCAATCGGTGAAGAGGTGAGAGAGGTCATGCTAGAGGTGATGCCACAGATTCCAGGAAACCTGCCGTTACCCTTAGTCAAGCTCAGTAAATACCAGAATGCAGAACAAGGTAGGTAGAGATTTACAGTTACAACGTTGGCCAAAATTGATGACATGCTGCCTTATACCTTCTGCAAAATTTATTCCACTCATTGAACAATATTATACTAGTATTGAATGCCTAAGAGTGTGATAGTTACAATATTAACTGACTATGAGTGTGATGGTAAAATATGATCCCGAGTGAAAGATTGGATTTTCCCATTTCACGAGCCGCAGGCGACTGAAATGGAACAATCCAACTTTCACCGAGTGATCAATATTTTTACCATCACCCAATAAGGCAGTTAATATTTGTATTTAATAACCATACAATAGATTCTGGTCATTTAATAATTATTAGCATATCTAGCCTAGGCCTGGATCTACAGGGCCTAGGCCTAGGAAAAGAATGACAAGTTCGATGATTTTCAAAAAGCAAAAGCGTCTACTACCTTTTGTAGCCCATAAACGAGTGATCTTTCCCAGTCATTCAAGTAGAGTTCAAAGTTCAACGAATCAAAGTTCCAGATCCAGTTAATTCAAAATCCGATTATACAATTTCAACAGAACATGTAAGCCGCCACATCAATCTTTTCCCTCCACAGTATAGTTCAAAATCAGCCTCAATAAGTCAAAAAGTTATAAGGCAACACATAATACAGTGTTAATAATTCTGCCGGTTTTGACATCAACTATATGTTTTGCATAATGACACAACACAATTGTTGAAAATTGAACGTCGCGGCTCTGTTGGGGATTTAACCCCCCAAATTTAAATCTCTGCCCAACATGGTTGGTGTATTGGTAAGGCCGTATGATCCCATCTTGCTGTGAAAGTGTCAATAGATTCTCCATCAGTTTTGGACATCAGGTAGGCCTGCAGGATGTGTCCGAATTTGCCGTAGACTCGGTAGGCCTAGCTTAGTGGGGGCGGTGCTTGGTCCTGGAATATCCATTTGAAGGTGTAGGGCTACTCACTGTGCTAGCCGACGGCATTACTTTGGCGGGCTATAGCTTCCGGACCATCTCACGCAAGTTTTACCATCCACTCGTCTTACTATAATGCTTTTAACTCTGCTCACTATGGTGCCCACTCACCGACATATGTCACGACTCGAAGCCACTTCTCTCCAGTAGGGTGACACAGGTTGCGCGCCACAATGGTTGGTGTAGATCTTAGAACATCCTGCGCTGGTAGAAATAACCTTCATTTCCTTGGCGATGGTATTCTGGCCAACTAGCCCATTGCAATACCACGGCTCATCTCCTGTTGGTGCTTTTTCCTTTGGTGTTTGCTCAAAAGCTGGACAACCTGGATGCAACTTGTGAGCTGTGATTTCAGAAAATATTCAACTGGACATTGCTTATCACCTGGAACTGCATACATCCTACTTCCCACTGCTTCACGTCTGTCCGTCGCTATTATTCTTGGTCATTGATCGCGGCGCTTTATGTAGTTGAAACCTTCGCCGTCCACTTCTATACACTAAAATCTGCTTGGCGTCATGAACAGCAGATTTTCCTTGCCCGCGATTTCATAAAAAACATCAGAATGGTCAATGAACACTAAACTTGTTCTGCAATCCTCTAGGAGTAGCCATGTTCAGGTACGAGCTCCTTGATTCAGAGAAATCTTGCTTTGAGAGGGCACTCTTGTGCTTCACACTACCAAGACCTTCCTTCTTCACCTAACTAAACTGCCTTGAAGACTTTACCACTTGCTTGAATCTGTATCTTTGACCAAATCCCAACCATGAATAGTCTTGAAGGTGGCGTTGCAGTCCGAATCTTATACCTTGCATTGATTTCTTTGATACAACGTTCCGTCCATTTTTGGCGAAGCCCCACGTAGAATTTGCTCAAGTACGCATCCAGATCACCAGCAACCGATATACCTCTACATTATCCGGCTTGCTCCCCGTTGGCTACAGCAATAGTCTGACAGATCTTGACAGCGTTTTAATTTGACGCTTGTGTTTTTTGATCGGTGGCCTCGTCAATTAATCCACAAGATCCGATTCATTTACTAGCCCAAATCGAGGAGTCGCTTCGTGGACGCCATGTTATCGTCTGCAGGAAAACTTTTTTTCATCAGCGTAGTCACTGCTTCGGAGTGGCAGAGTTTTCCATACATTGCTATAGCGTTGTACAGTCGTAGCGAGCGGGGTGAAAATACGAAATTACGTGCTAACATCCTCTTCATCAGACTTCTTTTGTCGGCTCATACTGTACCCGCCTGGCATGTTTAACGTAAAATCGTGCGGGTGGAATAAGGCATGTGATAGTAACACTATCAACGCGTTAATAGTTTATTTGGTAGACCATGAGATTATGGTAACCTCCATTGAATAGTCACGTGGCACAATAACCATAAATGACTATAATCTGATGTATGAAGTTTATAATATACAAATATTCTGATCTTGAGGGGCATGGTAAAGTTATAGGCCCAGGTGATCTAAAAAACCATACTATGCCCCGAAACGTAAGCCGAGGGGCATATTATGGTTTCAAGATCACCGAGGGCCTATAATTGATTACAGGCCCGCCAAAAAGCGTCAATATTTGTTTTTATATACCGAATTTAAGATTCTGTTCATCCCTTGGTTAACGCACATTTCATAATATTAGGCCTTGGTTATTGCACTATACAGTATGAATTCAGTATTCTGCCACCCATCCTTCAAGTTCAACATCACTGAACAATGAATTTTTGTCATGCGTTTATCCGTCGAGGCTGCACGAATTCACAGGTTAGTGGCACAATACTAATTCTTTTCGAACTATACTAGTCCTTTTTTATGAGATTATAACAACAATAAATAGTTAGCTACATTTACTTGACGGCAGATACATAGAATGTAGCAAATAATGCATTAAAGTTCCAATTTTGACGCTTTGAAGTTGATCACATGATGCGCCATCCCACGATGTCCCCATTTCCCGCCGAGATATCCTTGAATATTTTGTATCATACTTGACCTTTTTTTGTGTCACACTATCACTGCCTCTATCTATATTGAAACAGTCCTTCCCAGCCAATCTGGCTGCGATTCAGCCCTAATCTCCAACAATGCTGGTTTGTTGACCGCCCATGTTGTACCTTCACATGGCCGGTGCAGGGTGAAAGAGGTCGTTGCGATCGTGTCACAGTGACCGTTCTGCTACCGCCCATGGAACTATGCTTTGCCATGTATATTGTATGTGTGGTTACTACGAATCATGTTGAAGAGACTATAATGTTCATTTAGCGGGCATTGGATTTACTATTGCCAGGGGCAATAGGCATTTGAAGTGCCCAAGACCGTGTTTTTTCTTCGTTTACGAGTGAGAGTTTATCTATGCCCCCATTTAACCATTCAGATGACAGGGATCTTTAAAGAGGTATATAATAAAAAAATATGCGGATGCAGAATTGTTGATTGTCTATTTCATGCTGCAAAAACCAAGTGAAAGTGAAATGGAACAGTCAAAAATTGAAAGATATTTTTACTGATGCACGAATAATAGGCGTAAATATTTGTTTTAGTTCATGATATAACTGGGTTTTATAATTCAATTCACATGGCCAAATCACTGCAATCATGATATAGTGAAACATATTACCATCTGGTTCCTTCCCCCTTCAAGCTCTCAAATTGATTAGTAGGGAAAGGGAAGGGTTTTAACATAGAGAGACAGCATAAATGCTGCTTGGTTCAAGTTGGAAAATCGTATTATGGAACAGAGAAAAAAAATTGCCCATAGACTATGATAGTGTGTCGAGTAATTGCGGAGGACAAGGAATGAAATGGTGGGTTTCCTAATTATTAGCAGATGCTGGCCAATACTAGATTTCTTTGCGAATGCTTTTCATGCAACATGTTATGTTAAGCACTCGGTCTGTAAAGACAAAGGCAAGCATTGAGCCAATCTTTGAGAGTAAACTATAGGATACAGGCTATGAAATTTACTGTCAATAAGTGACTGGATTAATTTGAATTAATGAGACCACTTTGTAATCTTTATATTATCAGGGTTGATGAAGGGGATCTCCCCAGGCAGCGGGGATACCCCGACAATTGATTCGCACGAATATGGTAACGCTGAATTATTCTGCAGGAGATTCACAACCCCCACTTCTAACCATTTGAACAGCGAAAGATATTATACTACAAAAGTACTGGCAAAAGCCAGGTGCTGTCTTACAGAACTCTGATGTCAGTGTTGTTGAGGTGCAATCCTAGTGTTAGGTTATGTTTGTCAAATGTTTCAGGATTCAAACACCCACACTGTTCCATTGTGATGTCAATGTCAGATTCCAAACCCACACGTAACCAATGTTATGTTCAATGTCAGATTCTAAAAACCCCACACTGTTACATATGTTATGTCAATGTCAGATTCCAAACCACACTGTTACCATATGTTGGTATGTCTTTAATGTCAGATTCCAAACCCACACTGTTACCATAGTTATGTCAATGTCAGATTCCAAACCCCACACTTGTTACCATATGTATTGTTCAATGTAGGATTCCAAACCCACACTGTTACCATATGTTATGTCAAAGTCAACTTCCCAACCAACACTGTTCCATATGTTATGTCAATGGTCAATTCCAAACCACACTCGTTACCAGTGAAAGGGGACAAGATGTACAAAAGTGTGACAAGTAACATGCTAGTCTCACTAGAATAATTGTTGGTATCGTTTGAGGTGCAATTCTAGTTTGGCAATGTTAGATTCCAAACCGATGCTGTACCATTGAACCGAGGACATAGTATACGGAGTAAACTTGCTATAGTCTCACCACAATCAGATGTTGTTGTCATTGTTGAGTTTGGTTTGTATTGTAATTTTATGTAATAGTAGTGTTAGGTTTACACTTCTAACACACAGTGTCTTGATTTTGGAAAAAAAAAAAATCTTTTCTAATCCCCCCCACAATGGAAGGACATTTAAAAGGCATTTGGATCCTTGACATTATTTTGTTTACGATTTCATAAATATCTCAAAAATGTTATTTCCAAAATTTCAGTTGATTCGGATCTTGTCACGTTTGTTATGAGCGAATTGCACTGCCCCATAAGCCGCGTTTTGTGTTTTGTAATTTGTCTGTTTTAAAAATACAAAATTACAAATTTCTTCTAGAGCAATCCGAATTTGCAGGTAAGATTAGACACACATAATTGGGTCAACAGTTCAGACGATATAAAAATCTCAATTTCTTGAGGGGTAAATCGGGGGGAAAAAGGATATGGATCAAGAATGCCCTTTAAATTCAGACTGATAATATCTCCACTCAAAGAAAACAAGCTCAAAAGCAGGCAAAACCTGCCCTTATCAAGCCAAATTAAAAGCAAAAGTCAAACGCTACCTTTGAAAAGAACCAAGCACTTGATTGATGGAACACAGCAGAACTCTGGATGTATTTAAAAGGAGGATGGCCAATTTAAGCATATAAAGATTTAATTCGTGATCGGAGAATGGCCGGACCTGCCACCCAAAAACCCTCTTTGAAGGTTTGTGCGGATATTCAATCCATTTGAAGTGAGAGAGTTTAGTTTTTTTAAAAAACATGATTTGTAAGCCCCATAGGATTCTGGTAAAATTAGATTGGTTCAACCAAATGGGGCACATTTATGATCACACTTCAAATCAAATCATTTAGCTTATATTTCACAACGTAAATGAGATGAATAGTAGGTTCTTCATGATACCAAAAGTTTGATAATTTCCAGTAAAGAAACAAGGGGTATCGGGGATGAAGATATGTTTTGCTTGTTTTGGTTGTGGTGTGAATGTGCTTGGAGTTAAAGCTTGGTTTAGCTTGATTTGCGCTTGTTGTGGAGTCAGGGTTTTTTATCAGCTGATGCTGATTTCCCTTTTCAACCAGAGGATTAGAAAACACGGACTTTTTTCAAAGTCAAACAGATTAATGTTGCAGGGTAGATCAGTCAGAATTCCAAACCCACACTGCTGTCAATTAAACATGGACACAAGGCAGTATCGTAAAACCTGAATATATACCAAATCTGCTCTTGGTTGCTGTGAGAATACCTTCACATTACCAGTAGTGGTTGAGCCAGGATCATGTTGATTGGTACCCACCTGGGGGGGGGGGGGGGGGGGGGGGGGGGGGGGGGGGGGGGGGAGGGGCAAAGAGGCATTTATACCAGGGCTACCTCATACGTTATGGCATACACGAAAAATGTATGATGGCCATCTGTAGGGGTAGCATAGCGATGCTAGGGTTCGCAAAATTGTATACAGGGGTCCAAAATTGATAAGTGGGTCCAATGTTGTGAATGTATACCAAAATGTTCGGAGATCACAAGGATTAAAAAGAATGTATAGTTTGTGCTATCTCTGACTTACGCTAAAGGAGTTATAAGCGAAAACCGTGAGAGTCAAAGGTTAAATTTAGCTTCTACAGGGGTACAATACTAAAAAAAAGCTTACAATTTCAGTGGAAATGGTCTCATATTGTTTGTATGTTATTACAATTAAAATAAGGAATAGGTAGGACCATCGGCAATGTGAAATTAACAAGTTACGCACCTCATTAGTACTACCCCTATACCCCAACAGGGGCTGGATTAATTTTTGGTGTAACTTGGTAACTATACATTGTACATTGTCCAAACTATACCTTATTTTACTTGTGATTACATTACAAATAATATGAGACCATTTCCACTGAAATTGAAGCGTTTTTTAGTATTTGACCCCTGTAGAAGCTACATTTAACCTTTGACCTACAATAACGGTTTTCAGCTTATAACTCCATAAGGGTAAGTCAGAGATAGCACAAACTATACATTTTTTTAATCCTTGCGATCATACGAACATTTTGGTATGCAATTCAACAACATTTGACCACTTTTTAATTTTGACCCCTGTATAAAATTTTGCGAACCACTAGCTCGCTTAAGCTACCCCTACAGAATGGCCATCATACATTTTCATGTATGTCATAGTATGAGGTAGCCCTGGTATAAATGCCTCTTTGCCCCCCCCCCCCCCCCCCCAGGTGGTACCAATAAGGCTACTTTAGATGGGCTGGCTCATCCACTACAGCTACATATATCCAACTACCTAAGGCAGGCAGTTTGTAGTTGAACAGTGTTGTCATGACTGTAACAATGGAATCTTGGGAAAACAATTATTGCATTTGGGCTTTCATGAGATTATAATAGAAGTTACAGATGTAGAAGTAGCATAGTGTACATCATAATGACCAGATGTATAAGTAACATTGTTATCAGGCAGTGGGAACACTTAGTTCCCTAAGTTTGTATGCTTGAGGCATGTACCAGGCGGTGGCGGCCAAGCCTCATTCATTATAGCAATTCACCAAAAATGTCAAAAGAAATTACAGCAATACGGAGTGCAAACCACAAACCAATTTGGGTGCTTTGATGTCGGTCGGTCAAGGGTGTTCCCATGACCTACATACGACCTCGTCCTCGTTCGTTATTAATACAAAAAAAATAAGAAATCACCCTTCCAGTGGAGTTGATTCTTTAACTCCAACGGTTTTGGAATAAGAAAATATTCCTGGACAACATATAAAAAATTCAGAATTTTTCATCAAGATTTCGCTTTTACGTGTTAAACCAATGGCGACGTCTGAAATTGGGATTTCTTGGCCGCCCTCCCCTGGCATGTACTTTGTTTATGTAATGTGGAATTCTATTGTTCTTGGATCAATCAAACAAAAGAATTTCATATTTAACATGCACATGTATTGCATATCCAACTAAGTAAACTGTGTTTAACATGTGCATATCGCAGTTGTAAAGTGTAAAGTAGGCTTGTGTAATGATAATTGATGATGCGTTATACATCTGGCTGGACAACGTCTAGTAGGAAATCTTGCAATTCATAGACTGATTGTAAATGTGCGAAATACATAGTGCATAATTTAAATGTACAGTACAGTAACATCAGTAATTAAATTAATCTTTACTCATGTTCATAATTTCTGTTGCATATAGTAATATACCTGTCCACTAAAATGGCCCACCATGCATAAAGACATGGTACATGCGCGCAGTAAGAGAGTGTGTCATATATCAGAAACTATGTTCACAATTTTAGTAGACTGATATAGCATTCAGTCCTCTAAATTTTGAGGTTGATGTAAAAACCGTGGTGACCTCATATGGACTTTGCCATTCACAAATCGCGACAGCAGATGACACATGCTTTCATTGCAAACCATAGCCAGCACCGCTGGGAATAGCGGTGCTCCGGCATAGAAAGAATCAATGTCTGAACAAAGTCAATATTGTCAACAATGGCTGCATCGACGGCTCTATGAAAATAACAAATCTGCCTGCTATTTTACATGATTAGGCAATTTCAAAAATGTGTACTTATCAAAGGTGTGTACACTTTAATTTGACAACATACTTTTAGAGGCATGATTGTTGAATGTTTATACTTGTATGTATGGCATTTTTGGTATTTTTAGGAACGTTTGATCGAGAAAAAAATAAAAGAGCATTCATTAGATAGGGAGCATTAATTCGGTATTTAGACAATACGGTATTTAGGATATAGCCCTTAAATCCCTAAATGCTTTTTTTTTTTGCCACTTCAACACCCCTACCTTGTGTTTACGGGGAAATTGCTCTTAGATCTAACAACACAAATAGCACTACCTCCCTTTTTTATAGTTATAGGTTGCTATTCATTTTCGTCTAGGGACATAAGGGATATAGTTTTAAGAATTATAAGATTTTATCCATTTCTTTACTATAACCTAACCATTGTATTTCCTAGTGATTTGGTTTGTTTTGCAGGAATAGATTTCCTTTGCAAAGTATAGAGAAATTGTTATCAGAATTTTACTCATATATTATACATTTTATTATCAATATCTGAACCAGTGCAATAAGCGAAATGTATAAATTCACTACTGCAAAAGAAATATTGTCAAATATACTCACATTGTACATGATCTATGCTACTTAAATTATTTTTGGTTAATTCAGATGTGATTGATATTGTATTTGTATTGGATCCAAGATAACATGACCGAGTTCAGCTCCCTATTTTGACCTGTTGTACTACTTAAAATTCAAGTTAGGCATCCTATGGTTTTAATCTCTAACCTCATGAACAGTAGCACCAGTCCCAATCTGTAAAGATATATGTAAGCCAACCTATAAAAGAATTATGTTGCTCTAAAAACTGATGCGATGCCGTCATCTGCTTAAAGGAACACTGGCACATTTTGTATATAGGACGCCCTCCATTTTTGTTAAAACTGATGTTTCTGCATGTTTGTATTGCTTTTACATGTCACATGATGTGTAAACCCTCACATGAAATGAATAATAATAATAATATAATATAATAGCAGAGATTTATATAGCGCCTTATGCTATTGGCCTCTAAGCGCTTTCACAAATGGTCGCTGATCACTGTGGCCCAACCATACCATAAACCATTTAGCATCATTTCAAGGGATGCAGCAGATCGGGATCAGCGCTTTCCCTTATCAGCAAACATACATCGAGAATAACCATCGCAGCCGGGACCAGCTTCCCAAATATCGCATGGGTAAATCGAGACAACCAAGCGGTTAATTTCTTGTCCAGGGAAATTACAAGACAGCTGAATCTCACAGGGCTCGAACGCACGCCTATACGCATGGATGAGCATACACTGGAGTCGAGCGCTTACCTGATTGAGCTATCTTGTCCGCGAACAATTCTTTTTGTGTAAATAAAGTAATTTTGTAATAAAAACACTCCAGAGTAGATTTATTCCAATGGCTTAGGTTGCACCCAGAGGGTGCTTTGAATCAATCCCATGATGCATATTCCTATACTGTACTGTACTAAAAACATGTCAGTACTTAGGAAAAGTGTCCCAACGTTTTAAGAACCAACAGATCTTCCATAATAATGTAACAAATTCCTAAGTACTAACGCTTTTTGGCTAAACAAAAAAACGAACTTAAAGTCAGGGTTTTAGGTGTTAAGAAGAGGAATTTTTTATGGTAACATGGACTATTGAGGTCAGGGGTATGAACCATGCCAACCTAACAGCACACAACAAATTCAAAACGGCTCAACTACTTCCAGGGTGCTGTCTGGTTTCAACGACTAAACGGTAGCAGGGCGCTCTTACGATAATCGAACGGTTACACACAGACTTGACTAAAGCCTGCCTGGTCACGAATATATTAATCTAAATGACCGTTTATTGGAAATTAACACTATTTTGCGTGGGGTTAATCCCTAACCCCAATGGAATTTTGAAGCCAATAATTTTTTCTTCATTATCATGATATTACTATAAGATCTTTTTGGTTTAAACAAAGGTTTTAAGAGATGATTTCTTAATGTCACTGGGACCGCTGAGACTGCCATAGTAAATTGCACGTAGCAGTTCACCAACTCCCTTTGGGAAGCAGATCGTGTCTAACCCCTCCCATTGATGTGAAATTTCCTAAAACTGGTTGCATTGTTGGATTGACTCAAAACACCCTCTGGGTTGCACCACTGAACTCACGCATATTTCTATTAAACACTAGATGAGCTTACCCCGTGGTTTGAAGAATAGGCGGCCACCATAACCGTCTTTTTTGAAAATTATAACTATTCATTACGGTCATCCAATCAAACGCGCATGCGTACGCGAATGCGCCGTAACCTGTTGGCCTGGACACGGTACATCATTTCTATGCAACTGCTGAATATAGAATAAATTGGTACACCACTCTATGGAAATCAGGGAATATATGATAAATTGGTACAAGGTACACCAAACTCATGGCATCGTACGCCACTGCGGAAAAGTGGTTACGGCTTTTGAGCTGGCGTTCGCTATCTAGTGTTTAGAATATAAATCAGTGCTGAAACACAAGAAAATACATCAGATTTCATGTATATTTTTTCGTGTAAACCCTTAACTGGTCTATGAACCTCATGTTCTCATTTACCTTAATTAGGTTCTTGATTTACTATACTGGACCTAGGTAAATTTAAAAACTATTGAAAATGAAATGTTTGACTGGAATTGAAGAGAAAGTCTGTGAAATGGTGACAACTGACAATATCCTTGTTGTAAATACATGATTGAATAGACTATAGTAAGATTTTTGGCAGTCATTTGAAAATTACACTAACTAGTGGGCACCAATGAGGTTAAAATTTACTGCTTTCTTGAGCAATGTCACCAGTATGAATTGATGTGTGTTTCAGTGGCATAGCCATGGAGGGGGCTCAAGGGGGCACTCAATCCCCCCCCCCCCTCACATGTTTACAAAATCATGCAAAAGTCACAGCCTAATTTGGACAATTTTTACGGCGACAAAGACAGTCTCGCTCATTGCAAAGCCTCCCGTCCAATTACAATCCTGGCTACACCCCTGATGTTGATCATTGTACGCCATTTTTGCATATTATTTTAAATATTGGTGTATATTTGTCTGGCCCATGTAACTGTAGGTTGTACATGTTCTTTATTGATGGAATGAAGACGTAATGTGTGTGGTGTTTCCATTTGAATGTTGTGTTCAAGCTGTTCGCATTTTCCTTATAGTTTCATCAGATTGTGTGTGATAGAACCACTATGGAAAGGCTGACTCGAGGTTTAAAAAAGATACTAAATAAGGTACTAATTAAAATAAAGGGAAAATAATATAAAAGATAGTTACTAGAATCCCAAATTCTAGTTAATCTCGCTTTTCGTTAATGCAGTAAACCCAAATGTGACCCACTCCTTCAAACAGAACAAGTTTGTAGTGACAAACACCCTTTTGCCATTAAAAGTTTTTGATACAAATTAATCCCATAGAGAAAATCAATCATTAGGTTCAAGACCGCTCATTTGCTTGGCTTCTATTCAATTTCACAAATCACCCAACAAATTTTACTTACTGTCTACATAAAACACACGTAACTGTTAGTATTTCCAGTCTTTTTGTCTAAAAGCAAAGAATGCCTCCTGTTCAAAAGTATCACATGTGGGATAACAGCATTTTTGTCAGACATAAAATCCCACTTGGCTAGTGGATTAGTCATATAAAGGCAAACTAAAGTCATACTTGCTTTCAACATTGTTAAAGATGAATGAACTGGGATAAGTTTTTCTGCTGGGTTTGATCAAGTGAGGAATAAGTCACTGCAACTTGTTCTGGTTGTAACGTGGGACACAAATGTGCAGTACAGCAGTACCATAGCATAATCCGTAAAATAAAAATTCCGGATCGGGAATTTTTATATATCCAAAGTTGGATTTTCGTATGGAAGGACGTCAATTTGAGTTCAGCTATTTCATACAGTGTTTATATTCATTATGTATAATGCAAAACCCAATTTGTTAGAAAACTGAGGGCGCCATCCTTTAAACAATCTTTGAGTCAAAGCCTTTAAGGAGGTGTGATATGCGTCATCTCTTTGTTTCCAATTTTTTCATTTTTGGAAATTATTTAGTATCTAAAAAGTGTTATGATTTGAAGAAATTGCAGGAGGTTCAATGCATCAAGGTTTTAAAAAGTATTTTCAAAATATTTGAAGAAATAGGTGAAATAAATTAAAAACTACTAAAACTTGAATTAATCAACTTCGCCATGTTATGTGTGCCAATTGCAGTGTTTTTGTGTCTATAGCATTTGGGCAACTTTACTGGTCGTGGGACAAACCGGGTGTAATGAACTAACAGTGTCCTACTACCATAATGTTAACGTAAATAACCCGTGACCCTGTAGATGAGCCTATAGGGCAGGCTTTCCCAATTAATTTGTATCAAGGTCCGACATCTAAAAAAAACATAACATTGAGGGGTCAGGACAAAATATTATCCATGTGAGTGGCCAGGACTAATGGTGTCGCATTGGGGGCCCACTAAATGGCTAGGGATGGTAGTACTAGTTCCATTATAATATGATGGAACAACTTATGTGCTCTTGTGGAAGAGTATATTGGTTTCAAACCCTTTATGGTATTATGTTTTGTTTTTTAGATTCCATTGATATTGCAACAGATGCTAGCAATAATATTCTCACAATAAAAGAAATACAACCTGGAACAAAAAGTATCTTGGCATTTTTTAACAGTATTGTGCCAAAGTAGACCATTTTGAAAGTTTCGAAAATACATGTGTGGCATATGTCTTGATCTTCATTTAGCACCTCGCTTATAAACAAAAGCGTGCAAAAATGGCTGAGATAGAGTGAACGACAAGACGCAAACCCCCCAAACCAAAAGTTGCAGTTTTGAGATTTTAATGGTACTGCTGTGGTAGAACGCAATAATACGTGTGATTGATTTTACACAAAGGTTTTCTGACTGAATGACAGAAAGCCTATGCATATTGATTGTGGTCTGCGGTTAAGTGTCCCAGTTACACTGCAATGCCCATTGAAAATCCAAAAACTGCAACTTTTTGGTTGGGGGTTTGCATCTTAGGGGCATTCTATCTCGCCATTTCTGCACGCTTTTTTTTAAGCAGGATATTAAAGATAAGAGCAAGACCTATACAATAAAATGTATTATTTCGAAATTTCAAATGGTAGGGAAACTTTGGCCAATACTGATCGAAGAACATGCTTTTTGTGCCAAGTGTAGCTCAGCTTCCATTCTGATTTAAACTTGGTTTCAGAGTAAACTTTACGCTTCTTACTAGGATAGGCCATTGTTATTTTGCGTAGTGATCCTCGAACAAGTTTTAAAAGCAATGGACATCATAATTTTTTGGTTAATAGCATTTTGCCATTTATTGTTTTTCCTGGGGTTGTCGCGGGTCCGCATGAAAAGCCTTTGCGGTAAGGATACGGACCTCGAGTCCACCAATGGGAAAGCCTGCTATAGGGTATAGTGCTAAAAAATTATGCATGCCGTTATACAATGAGAACACCACACCGGGGGGGGCACTCAAACCCTTTTTTTTCAAGTAGGGATGTGCGGCCCCGATCTTTCCAAACTTGGGGGCTTGGGAACGGATTGGTCTCCGAAAGTGGGGCTTGGAACTGAAATTTGAGATTTGCAGGCCTTGGGAGCTGAAAGTTTGGCTAAAATTGGCTTTGAGGCCACAATTTTCTGTGAAAAAAGGGGAACCGTCCCCAAGAATGAATATGCTTAACTGGGGGTTTCTTGGGGAACTGACTGAGAGATGCGAAAAGGGGGTCGTAAGGGCCGCACATACCGTACCTCTTTCCAATGTCAGGCGCCCCCCCCCCCCCCCCCCGGACACTACATCATTCACGGGGACCTGTAATTCATGACACCGGCAGGGAGGACCTGGTAACATACAGATTTGGAATCATACGGCCTTGGTATTCTCAAGGGAGTCTAACTTTAGACCCAGCTGGGTCTTAATCCAGGGTTAGTCATACATGAGGGACCTTTTTCCTTCAGCATACAGAGTGTGCCAAAAAAGTAATATATGAAGGCCTAATTATTATATAAATTACCATTACCCCATCCTATTTGGGTCCTTATACCAGAGGACACAATTAATGAAAGGTTGTAAATTTTAGTTGGGCCACTTTCACCTGGTTATGTTTAATCTTGGTAGGTAGCGAAAAGGTATTGAAAAGGCATTGATTTTGGTGCATAACTTTCAAAGAAGTGTGAACAGATCAACATTTGAATGTTTTAACTCAGGTAGTTGTATTGATTGTAAAAAGATGCATTATATCTCAGATTAAAGTTATATTTGTTACATATTGAGCATTGCTTCGATGGCTGGTCCTCGTCCTGGTAACCATCAACAGCCATAATTCACCACTGAAGAGCGTGTGATTAAGTTGACAACATCCATTCAGACCAGAAGCCATGTAGAAACAATTCGTTTGTGTCCTCAGCAATAGTCGCTTACCAAACAAGAAAAAACAATAAATGAAATTATGACATATACCAGAGACATGGAGTGAGCTTAAATAGAATAAAAAAGGCAAACAATGAAAGGCAAAGAACAGCAACATAAGAACGGCACCTCAAGGAAACCTCAAGCACAAGAAGGAATACATTCCACTTGACTCCATCTTTTAACCGTATCACAAGGATTGATCTGAGCTGGCGTCTGTTACTACATCCAGCAGATGGATGCACTCCTTGCATATGATCTTCCAAGTAGTAGAGTGGCCTCCAGCAAATGGTTTTCAACAGTCACAATAGGTTTCAACAGCTTTCACCATGCTCATTACCCAGAACAACTTCCCAACACAGAGTGGGAGTGGCCCATGTGAATTTGACATGCTTTCGTAATTTTGCTCTAATTAACTTTAAATCGTCCAAATTGATCGCGGAAAAAACACTGATGCGTTGGGCTAGTGCAGGAGTTCTCAATTATATTTGCTGAAGGGCCAGAGCATGCCGAACACATTCCCTGCTTGAGGGCCAAATACACCTGAAATTCTTATGTTTCCCTTTATATTTTAAAGCAACTTGAGAGCTAAAAATCAATGGTTGGCAGACCGGATTTGGCCAGCAGGCTGCCTATTGAGAACCCCTGGCCTTGGGGTTAGAGCGTTCACCTCACAGTCAGGAAGTCGCGGGTTCGAATCCCGGCCGGGTTATACCAAAGACTTTAAAAATGGTACCTGCTGCCTTGTCAGTCGCTCAGCATTTAAAAAATGCAGTTGGGAAGTAAACATACGGAGCTACCAGTAGCTTCACTGTATTTGGTAGACGTGTGGCCAAGGGTTATGGAAACTGGGATAGGCGTGGCCCTATGCGCCATTTGGCACAGGAAGGAATTTACTATTTACTTACCTGATCAGGGAAAAAGTTTTATGTAGCTAAGAAACTGTTCTACCCATGGAACTGTATCATGTTTTCTTGAAAGTGCTTTTCACCTTTCAAAAACTGAATTTCTGAATGTTGCACTATTTTGGCACACTCTGTACTGTGAAAGTTGAAAATAGCAGTTGAGAAATTCCTCATGGATGGGCCCAAACAGCCCATCTATGAGGAATTTTCTTACCCGTTATAGCAAACCTCTAGAGTATGTTGCAAGGGAAAAGGTCCACTCATGTAGGATTAAGTCTGGTTTAAACCTGGGTCTAAGTTAGACTAGACTGTCTTTGAGAACACCAGCCATAGACTGTTATTAATGGCCAACTGCTTCAATTGTTGCATCACCCCTATCAAAACAATAATCTAGCCCAAGATGTTTTCTTTTTTTGTCCTTTTGACTATAGATATACCGATTCATGACGTCCAGCCACCAGACATGTTGGTGGACAAGATGCATACATTCCAGGATTACAA
>JAMKCH010060884.1:0-15050 GCA_023653785.1 Ophioderma brevispina
AGTGAACCATAAGCTCCTAACATCTCGCAATCACTTTTAGGACCCTTGCCCCGCCATTTTCATCTGATTCAAAATAACCTGCATGCGCCCTACTTATCATCAGGAAACCATTTCAAATGTTTAATACATGTTATTGACTTTCTAAATACACGAACCGCTTGACTTTACTTTTTATAGCCTATTATGAAGTGGGTATTCATGAACCAGAACAGACTGAAGTGAATTCCTCGGCTCTCAGAATATTCACCTGTCGAGGAATTCAACAATGGTTTTAAAGGAAGCAGGTGGCGTTTGATATTCTTGGTATTTTAAGGACAGAATCTGACATGAAGGGTTGCGTTCAATGTAATCGTGGGCTATCATTGCATATCGGCATCAATTTACTAATTTGACGCATGTTTAATAGCTTCTTATTTTTGAAACTTAAACGTACTTTTCTCTTTGAATCTATTCACACGTTTATGTTGGATTTGGTTAAAACCCTTTATTGACATAATCTATCGGTAAATAATAAAATATACATAAATAAGACGTACCAGATGATTTTCATAGTCATTGGAGTATTTGTTTTTGCAGTGTTGAGAACAGATTTCTCACGGGAAAATGTACTTTGTTTATTATGGAAGGGGAAATGGAATTCCCCTAGTGCTATATTTAGATCATCCCTAGTGTTGTTTATGCTTTAGAGACCGTGCTAGATGAGCTATAAATAGCTTGGCAAGATTGCAAAATAAGTTGTTTCACATGATGTAAGACGATGCTATGCATATGATGTAATTTGTGCGTGATCCAATTGGTCAGTATTATGCTATGTTTATTCATGATGATGCTGTAATGGTTATTATTATTAGCAGGATTAGGGAAAACCTAACTACAGGAAATTCATAAAAGACTTCTTTTCTCTCAGGTAAATGGCCAGTAGTTAAATTGTCAGTTGTGAATATCCAGTATGGTAGATCAGTGCAGTACATAGCATCAGGATAAATTGCTACATATGCAAGCTATTTATCCGCTGTCATCTTCGAGGCCAAAATAGCTTCATTTATTGGAATCAAAAAGGGTGTCTCGAAACATCAGACCTCGAAACAACAGACCTCAGACCTCGAAACATCAGACCCGGAAGTAAATTCACTTCCGGGTCTGATGTTTCGAGGTCTGATGTTTCGAGACACCCGGGGGGGATGTCTCGAAACAACAGACCTCGAAACAACAGACCTCAGACCCGGAAGTGATTTTTTTTGCCGAAGTCAACATTTTACTTCGGGGTCTGATGTTTTTCGAGGGTAGGATGTTTCGAGACACCCCCCCGGTGTCTCGAAACATCAGACTCGAAACATCAGACCTCAGACCCGGAGGGTTTTTTTTTTTTTTGAAGTTACTTCCGGGTCTGATGTTTCGAGAGACACCCCCGGGTGTTTCGAAAAACACCCGGGGGATGTCTCGAAACATCAGACCTCGAAACAACAGACCTCAGACCTCGAAACATCAGACCCGGAAGTAATTTCACTTAAAGATCGCCAAATATTATTATTAAAATTGAGCATCGAATACCACTTCGGCAACCATGTTTTGCCCGTGAACGTTCTGCCGTATTTCCAATATGGTACAGGCATCAGGTGCAATAGTATACGCTTAAACTGCTGGATGCACCTCACAATATAAATTGTAGGCCTTCAAGCGTAAGAAAAGATTACACAATGTTCAGTACGAAGGAAGAACGCTTCCTCGTGGCATAATGATATTCGGGCTAAATACTTGTGACCTCAGTGATTAACTTTACGACTCATTGCGGTAAACTTACAATACTAATAAGAATGACTTGCGATCAAACAAACATCACGTGAACTTGACCTTGAAAACTCAATTTAGCGGCACAATACTTACCCGTGACAAGGTACGGTGAGGGTCTACTTGAATTTCAAAATCACACCGAGATTGAAATGTTTACTTCGGGGAAAAATCACTTCCGGGTCTGAGGTCTGATGTTTCGAGGTCTGATGTTTCGAGACACCCCCCCCGGGTGTCTAGAAAAAAAAAAGACCTCGAAACATCAGACCCGGAAGTGAATTTACTTCCGGGTCTGAGGTCTGATGTTTCGAGGTCTGATGTTTCGAGACACCCGGGGGATGTCTCGAAACATCAGACCTCGAAACATCAGACCCGGAAGTAAAATGTTGACTTCGGCAAAAAAAATCACTTCCGGGTCTGAGGTCTGTTGTTTCGAGGTCTGTTGTTTCGAGACATCCCCCCGGGTGTCTCGAAACATCAGACCTCGAAACATCAGACCCGGAAGTGAATTTACTTCCGGGTCTGATGTTTCGAGGTCTGAGGTCTGTTGTTTCGAGGTCTGATGTTTCGAGACACCCAATCAAAAAGGCATTCCAGTGTGTGGTCCTAAAAGTGGACATTTGCGACAGATGGACTAGGTTCCAGTTGATAGTGGAATAGCCTCTACTTTTTTGTAGGTGGAGGTATGAATTGAGGGGATTAGTATATAAAAACTTTAGTCTGTGTAAACTGTAATATGATGTGGGCTATAGCCATGATAGTCAACCCTAAGCGGTTGGGCCATTCACAGTCCCAATCAATAGTTAAAGCATAAACCCTAGAATGTCCAAAGAAAGCGCAAACTAAATCCAGGAATAGTTTCAGTGAAAGTAGGTGAAAGCTGATTTTCTGAATATTAATATAAAAGTTCTGCATTGTAACACACAGGTGACTGAAGCCTTCTAAAATTTATGATATGTTGTTGGTAGGCAATGTTTAAAACAAATTGTGAGGTAGACACACTACGCATCACATAGTATAAAATAAGAAGTATTTGGTCAAACACAATTTTGAATTGTAAATTGCCTTAATTAATTTAAATGACAAAGCAATCATCCGCTTAATGTTTGGTAATATCAGTGCACTTTATCGAACGCGAAGAGACCTTCTATTTTATCCTCCATCATGGCTCCTAAGGGCTACAGCTCAGATGTGCGAGCACTTGTCGTAAATATGAAGGCCTGTGGTACTTTAACATGTTTAAGACACTGCACAATCAGTATTGACCTGGACGAAAACGTAACTTTATTTGAGTTGGCCAGTTTTTTCAATCCGTTCTCTTTTGTATTGCTAGGAAGAATTCGAAGAGTTTCTGGGTATTCTGTCCCCTATTTGAGTAATGGACGAATTCCAAACTCCGGCCCTAGCTCTCACCATACAATTGGAAATCTACTTTAGGTTGTATTTCTTGATTATTACACTGTGGAATATTAGTGTTCCGTTGAGGGACAACCCTGCTGAACAAAGTTATCTTCAAGAGAAATTCCCATGATTATATTTAATGTGGGGATTTATATGGCATTGTTGCTGTTCATTTTGGAGTTTTCGTGTTAGGACATAATCATCGTTAAATGCACCACGCGTCCTTTAATTCGACCTTAAGGACATTTGAGTGATCATTATTGAATTGTAATGTGTTTTGGACATTTTATATTTTAAAGCAATCAATTAACAATGGTTATTATAAAAAAATATCATATCATTTGTGCACAAGGCTCTTTGTTTGTGTTAAAGGGCATTTCTGATCTTGGCGTCCACGAGATACCGTAACAGAAATTAGGGTCTCGTAACCTGTACTGTTCAAAATTCAGATCATTTGTTACAAGCCTCGTTTGTTTGTGTTTAAAGGTTTTCTGCCCCTTGGCGTCCATGAACATAGTACCACCTACAGGGCGGCGCCAGGGGGGGGGGGGCCTGGGGGGCATTTTTGCCCCCCCCCCCAAATTTGTTCTGCCCCCCCTCCCCCATTTGCCCCCCTCCCCCCCCCCTGTCGAAAGAAAAAATGAAGGATTTGGGGCAAAATTCAGTGACTTTGGGGCCAAAAATCAGCGATTTGGTGGCCAAAATTTGTGAAAAATTGTCCCATATTTGCCCCCCCCAGAATTTCACTTTGCCCCCCAAATTTCAAACTTTGCCCCCCCCGTTTGCCCCCCATAAAAAGAGGGCGTCGCCGCCACTGAACCACATAAGCAGTATAGGTCGCCATGTTTATTATTTATCGTTAAGGCGACCGAAAACAACACTGTTTTACGGGCGAGCGGACCTTTCAAGTAGGGTCGTTCGGGTCGGTGCCGGTTTTTTTTTCTGGAGGGCTCAAAATTGTCCTAAGATGCCAAGCCCCAAAATCTGAATAATGAGCAGAACAAAATTATAAACAATTACAAACACATTTTTCCTCAAAACCTAGCTAACATTGATAAATTTGGGCTAAAAACAGGCTGATTCTACATGATTTTTTGGGAAAACTAAAAAAATTCTGTCATTTAGTTAATAAATTTCGTAAATAGTTTTTTTCGTCTCCTTTCAGCTCTTTAGTTCTCTACTTGGCCAAGCCAGTTCAGAATAACATACACTACCCTTGACGAACCTTTCTTCAATCACAAGATTAGGCAGCACCCTTCCCATTCAGACTGGACCTTCCCTGATGGAGGGGCTTCAGAACTGTCTTAAGAAACTGAACAACACCAAGAAGCTTGGTTTCCCGCCAAACATTCCTGCAGTAATCTGGAAAAAGAATCCATAATTCCATGATCAACTGTTAGAATTTTGTTAACACACCTACATGGGATGAAAACAAACAACTGCCTTTTCAACATCGTCATTTTCCTCTCGACCAAAGAAAGGCGACCTCCAAAGAACCCCAAAAACTACAGAGGAATCACACTGTCACACTCTAAGATCTACAACGCAATGCTGATCAACAGATTCACTCCTCACATATATAGATCCCATTCTCAGGACGAGAACTAGAATGGTTTTCGCAAAGCATTATTTTTTTCACACTACCTCTGAACCTTGCCCTTAGAGGATCATTAAAGATTGTAAATTTCAAGAAAAAAGCTTATTGTTTTTGTAGACTTCTCCAAGGGCTTGTGGCAGTGTCAACAAGGATTGTAATGCTGCATATTCTCACCAACTACGGCCCGTTCCAGATGAGAGTGTCAAGGCAATTGCTATGATTGTATGATAACCTATCGAGCTTTGTGCAGAACCATGTATGGGCCCACAAAGTAGTTCCTACCAACTACTTGTCATGAATAGATTCACACCAGTCACACGGAATTTTCTATATCTCTCGCAAAAATCAATAGCACCCCAATTGATGTCATCACCAACCAAATATTGAATGCTTTCCATTTGCATCATGGGCAACAACCTTTAAAGGACGATCGTCATCGTGAAGGGTGTAAAACGTTTCCCCTAATGGTAGGGTCTAAGTAAGATGGCCAATACGGGGGAAGCAAGAAGACAAAATCGGGGATGGCAAAAACTCTAAAGGGGCAAACGCGAGATATGGTCGTCAAAGAACATGACAATCCGCCTCAAATAATGCTGCAGTGTGTAGAGAACTGAACAAAAAACTCTAAAAACCAGCACTGAGACCTTGGAATTTGAGAGTATTATTGGCCAGGCGGGTCTTAAACATTTTTATGTCGGGGATATGCTAGCAGGGACAAAGTAGGTTTGCCTCATTTTAGGGAAATAGTCATTGTTTGGTATTTTTTCCCCCGTTTTTCTTTCTTGTTTTCACCATTATACATTAAAAAGTACATTATTTTCATAATATAAAGCTAAAACAAAGATAAGATTAAAACTCAGAGAGTGTAAGTACAGCAGGTGTACGATGGATTTAGTGACGGATAATTGTTAGCTGATCTACTTGTCGTCTCACTACAATAAAGGTTTGACACCTGCCTGTGTTTACCAATAGAGCCTGTCAATCAAATGGGGGGCTTACAAAAGATACAGGAACAGAACGGAAAGTATTGTTGCGCAGTCCGCGAAAACATGAAGCGAGCCAATGTTGCTAGACATAGAAAAACTGAAGTAACCTTGATAATGGGTATAGCATACTTGGTCAGGAAGAGAGGTTATGTCTATTTTACAATATTTTACTGTGAATGTCGAGAGACCAGACTAGATTACACGTCGCCTCGCCTTTAGTTTAAGGTTTAAGGTACAGTGCTGAGCATCTTTGTTTCGTGGTAAAGATGGATTCATCACGGCAAAAGACACCCTGTGGCAAAAGCTTGATCATGAAGGAGAGCTCGGAGACAAAAATACGGGCAGGCGGTGGCGGCCAAGCTTCAATTCCATAGCGCAAACCTGCCGAACGAGTCATGGGACGAGCCTGCAAAAGTGAAGTCACTGTGCGCGTTTTATAAATAGATCAGTGGGTGGCGAGTGGGAATTCCCGTACCGTGAACCGCGACCGATCTAAATTGCATTGCCTTTAGCGGCGCGGTGGTGCATAAAAAATTTTTGTGCTGCAAAACTATCATCAATCGTTTTTAAAGACCGGACATGAGAGGTTGCTACATGCAGGTCAACGAATCATTCCAAGGTGGTGCTACTAGCTAAACTGGTACCGGGCCTGTACCTGTCCCCGCATCTATAAATAAGCGGTGGACCCTGCGATTGACATGAGGCCAAACCAGCCTCGTTCAAAATGGATCCCGTTTGTACCGTTATTCATACAAAAAATATTACACTGGAGTTGATTTCTTCAACTCCAACGGATTTTGAGTGGAACAATATTGATATTAACATATTTTCGATTTAGAATATTTGTCACAAGTTTTCGTGATTACGTGCTAAACCTATGGAACGGCAAAAACGACGCGCTATCTTGGCCGCACCCCCCCCCTGAATATGGATAAGTTTTGTATTGCACTCCACCACGTCCGCCGAAAAAAAAAGGCTCCGGGAGAACCTTGGAGTTAAGGGCCCATTCATATGGGCCCCGAAGACCAGGTTGTTTCAATTTTTACGGGTCCTGTCATTTCTTTTTGTAATGGGTCCCCCCCCTATTCACCCCGTGCCCGGGATCATTCCCGCCTTTAATACCCGCGGTTTGCACTCCACTCATCTCCCGTATCTACCTATGACATCCACCATCTCGCATACCTATTCCAAAGTGAATACAGATATCGGCCCCTCAGTATTCTGTCATTCCGCAAAGGAGGAGTAAGACCTTACGCTAGGGGTCCACGATGGAAAGGTTTAGTCTGTTCAATTCGTTTGTTTACCTATGATCCTAGCACAACCTCTTTTCTAGTAACATACCTGACACAGCCAATATGCAACTCACCATATACTCTGATTCCGTAGGCAGTCTGTCAATACATTTTAGAGGTACTTCATTGTACCTATTTGTACCCATGGCATAAATAGATCTCGTTCTACATGTTCTAAGCAGTTAGGGAAACGTCAAGGCACTTTGTGGTACACGTGTAGTAATATGTGACTCTATGGATCAAAGCGAGTCATGGTTTACTAATTGGTATGTTAAAGCATGATTTCAGCAATGCGTAATTCGGAAGCTTTATTTCAATCAGCTTAAGTACATTAATATCTATAAGAAACGTTGCAAGATCACTGTAGCAAAAATAAAACAAGTAAATCACCCAATATCAGTCACGTCAACCGTTGACTGTCTACGCATTTACAGAGTGCATTTAAACATGAGTGAGCAATGCTAACATGCCAAAACATCAAATTATTATCTTTTGTTCTTCTCGTTCAGTTTCGCTTTCTTTTTTCTCATTTAACTTCCCCTTCTTGTCGTCGAGATTTTTATTTTTTTTCTTCGAAGTCTTATAAAGGCGACATACTTTACATGCACAGCCACCTCTGTGCAATGCAATCTCAGTATTGTAAACTCGATGGTCTCTAAAATCATCATCTTAATCTAACCTTCAATAACCTTTAATATCTAAACGCATTCAGTTCAATAATTCACCATTCATAAACAACTTCAATTGAATGGCCAAACAGGACGAGCAATGCATGGATTCTTCAACACAGGCATGGCGTTGTTCATCCTCATAATTAAGCACAAGCTTGGTTTATTTGTTTTGCGTTATAAATTGATTTTTTTCCTGTTTTAATAATTCAATTGTATAATGAAAGAAATTACATTGTTGACTCTTACGAATGATCTAATAATAGTATTGTGCTTGTTTATGTTCAGTGATGAAAATCAATATGCGCGAGTTCCATTTGGCAAACTTCTAATAACACTCCATATCCGCGAGGTTCACGCAATCCAAGTGAAATTGAACGCGGGTGCGTTTACCTTTGTCATTACACTAAAACATATCTTTACACGGTTGTCCAAAATATTTGTCAAGTTTGCGTGATTGACGTGCTAAAACTATGGGAACGCAAAACAAAAAAACGACGATTATCTTGGCCGCACCCCCCCCCCCCCTGAAAGTACGGGATAAGTTTGGTATTGCACCCACCACACGGCCGCCGCAAAAAAAAAAAAGGGCTCCAGGGAGAACCTGGAGTTACGGGACCATTCATATGGGCCCCGAAGACCAGGTTGTTAAGTATTTTTACGGGTCCTGTCATTTCTTTTGTTTGGGCCCTCCCTAGTACCCGTGCCGGGATCAATACCGCCTTTAATACCCGGCGGTATAGTGCACTCCACCTCAATCTCCCCGTATCTACCTACCCTGACCATCCACCATCTCGCATACCTATTCCAAAGTGATACAGGATATCGGACCCTCATTATTCTGTCACCGCAAAAGAGGGAGTAAGACCTTACGCTAGGGGTCCACGATGGAACGTTTTAGTCTGTTCAATTCGTGTGGTTACACTAAGATCTAGCACACCTCTTTTTAAGTAACATACCTGACACAGCCAATATGCAAACTCACCATATACTCTGAATTCCGTAGGCAGTCTGTCAATACCATTTTAGAAGGTACTTCATTGTACCTATTTGTACCCATGAGCATAAGTAGATCTCGTTCTACAATGTTCGAAGAAGTAGGGAAACGTCAAGGCACTTTGTGGTACACGTGTAGTAATATGGGACTCTATGGATCAAAGGAGTCATGGTTACTAATATATTTATTGTAAGCTGATTTCGCAGTGCGTTAATTCGGAAGCTGTCTTTCCATCAGTTAAGTATATGAATATCTATAAGAACGTTGCAAGATCACTTTAGCAAAAAAATAAAACAAAGTAATCACCCACAAATATCAGTCACGTAAACCGTTGACTGTCTACGCTTTACAGAGTGAATTTGAACAGGAGTGAGCCAATGCTAAATGCCAAAACCAGCCAAATTAATTATCTTTTGTTCTTTCTCGTTCAGTTTCGCTTTCTTTTTCTCATTTAACTCCCCTTATTGTCGTCAGAGATTTTTATTTTTTTTTCTTCGAAGTCTTATCAAGGCGACATACTTTACCATGCACCGCCACCTCTGTGCAATGCAATCTCAGTATTGTAAATCGATGGTCTCTAAAATCATAATCTTAATCTAACCTTCAACACCTTAATATCTAAACGCATTCAGTCAAAGTATTCAACATTTCATAAACACTTCAATTGAAAGGGCAAACAGGACGAGAATGCATGGATCTTTAACACAGGCATGGCGTTAGATCCTCATAATTAAGCACAAGCTTGGTTTATTTGTTTTGCGTTTTATAAATTGAGGTTTTTTTTCTGTTAATAATTCAAGTGTATAATAAAGAATTACATTGTGACTCTTACGAATGATCTAATAATAGTATTGTGCTTGTTTATGTTCAGTGATTGAAAATCAATATGCGCGAGTTCCATTTGAGCAAAACTTCTTAATAAACCTCCATATCGCGAGGTTCACGCAATCCAAGTGGAAATTGGACCGGGTGCGTTTTACCTTTGTCATTACACTAAAAACATATCTTTAAACGGTTGTCCAAAATATTTTAATCGTTTAAAAAACGCTGCTGTTGTTTAAATATCTAACAATATTGATATCATCGAAGAGCTTAGTTCACTTCTTTAATTTGCTACAAAAGATCATTCACATCGACTAGGTAGGACCTAGCTACAGTCGGTATTTAACCCCACAAAATTTAGTCAAATTTACCACTTTTACTAACGTTACCAATTCCACGGGACCCCTTACCGTTTTTACATCCTCATAACTCATAAAAATCGTTAATTAAATAAATTAACTTGATATATGTATCAGTTTATGGAGGGTTGAGTGAATCTACCATATGACGATACAGCATCGCGTGGACAACTTTTGTGAGGTTAAAAGTTTTGTCGATATTGTAGAAAAATGAGAATTTCGCGGTTCTCGGCTTTCAGCTATTCGGAGGGGTTTGTGGTTTGGTTTGGTTCCTTCCGAACCTTATTCGGGCGTTATTTGGCGATGGAGGGGGGGGGGGGCTTTTGTGAAGACAGTTAAATGCAGTCGATTGCGCCGGTAGGAATGGCTCTAAGTTTTTTGGTAGGTGTGGGCCCGATTTCGAAATTGGGTGCCTGGAACTTATATTTGTGTCCCAAAGGTAGGGTATAGACTGAAATTTTGTGACATTGCTGGATGTGGTGAAAGACGAAACTGTGGCTAAAATGAGCTTTGATGGCAAAATTGTTTACCAAAGAGACCTTATGAACTGAATTGTACTTCAATCGGGGTCTCGGGATAACAGTATACTATAAAAGATATTGTAAATTTTTACAATATTTTACGTGCATTTCTGCCAACACAATAGGTAAAATATTACAGTATACTCTAAAAGTTTTAAAATTGTTAATTGAAACTCTTGAAAAATGTTGTTATGTGGTGAGTCATGTAAAGAGCTGGGAAATATGCAGGGATTAAAAAGCAACTGATGACAACCCAACTAGCAAACCTTCCTATAATTTAGACCATCTTTTAGCCATACTTTACGGTTAAGCCTAGTTAGTTGGTTTAGAATGAATGCTGCGTATTAATACTGTTTAAATTTAGACTTGACGACAAAGCAAAGTACATTTATACTTCTATAGTTAACATTCTTAACCCTCAAATGGAGCCCTACATCCAAAAATGCATTTCCCATTGGGGAATAATTGTGGCAAACTCTGCACAGCAATATATATTGATCAAGACATTATATTAGTGAAAAGAAAAAAAAAATAAAAAATATTGATAGGTTTAGAATTAGGGATGTGCCAATTTGGAGAAAAGTAGCTTTTGCGCTTTTCACGTGTTGTTGCACTCTACCAGTTTAAACAATGGCTTTTATGAGTTTAATGCACTATCAGTGCTTTGAACAATATTTGAAAAAAATCAAAAATATTTGAAATTCGCAGATAGGAATAGCGTAACAAGTGAAAGATTAAGCTGTAAATTCTCAAAAATTGTCTTTTCCAATTGAAAAATTTACAGAAATGAAGAAAGAAAAAAAAAAGCAGGGTTCAAAGATATACGACTCTCCATTCAATTAGTGTGGTAGTAAGTGTCCGTGGCGCGTGCGGACCCAGTAGTAAGGAACCTAAAATATGAAATGTTGGCCTTAGTACGTTGCTTTCAGTCTTTAAACTTGTAGGGTATGATAGGAACCCGAATGTCACAGACATGGAAAACATCAGATGGTGATGATTTTTTTTCTCGATTTGTCTGATTTAGCAACACACTGTGATAGTGCCTTTAAGAATAGACCAAATTAATTATAATAACAATAAATTGGGTGCTGGATACTTTTTAGAATTGTTGGTTGCCCTTTTCCGGACCTGTAATTCCCATTCGTTGTACATGGAAATGAATTTATCAACAATCTTTATTTGTTCATAATAGACGACAAGCAAAAACAATATGATAAATAATTAGTAAATAATCAGTACAGTGAAAAATTAATCGTTACAATATAAAGTAAGATGATTAAATATTACATTATGAATCAACCTGGATCAAATTAAAATAATTGTATTATCATTATTATATTTCAGGTTAAAAAAAGGAATCGGTGAAATGTGAGGGCTTTAAATATTAAGGAACATAAATTCTTGTTAAATATGTAAAATGAACTAATTAAAAGCTATTAAAACAAAAGAATGACTATATTAAACCACAAAATACAGACGTAACTTATTCAAATCTCAAATTCAGTTAAACACACAAAAGACACATTACAACCCAAATTCGCAACCGTGACACGTATACCACGTACGCGCGAAAAGTCCCGAACGCCCCCCACCCCCCCCCCCGCCCATTTTCCTACTGGGCCATCTAATTCCTATAAATTAGGTCCACAGCGCTAGCTTCTTAGAGTTACTCATTTAATGGCATCAAATTGAGTACCAACATCGCCCCATATGGACAGTCAGTAATGACCGTAATAAGTATGAAAAATAGGATGGGACTTGATATTCGCAATTTACTGACTCAAAACAAACTGTGTTTGTGAACTTAAAGGGCCATATTCAAAATGACCAAAATATCTCAGTATTGCTTTAACTATCAGATCACAATTTTCAATCTTACACGGACATGGTCATCCAAAAACCTAACAAATCAGCTAATGTCACGTTAAGGATATAAATAGGGCTATTTTGTCTCAGTAGTTTACAACAATTTCTTGGTTAAAAACTAACTTTGTCCACCACAGCAAAAGCAAATTATTTTTTTTTCTATTAGTTAGCACGTAGGCCTAAACATTTCAATTAGATCGGGCAGCAATAAAACAAAACATAGCACGGCAGCCCTTTTGAGTGCTTTTAAGTTGCCCAATTAAATTGGAGATGAAAGAAAAGGATTTAATGCATTTCCCAAATCCCACAACACAGTAGATAAGGTATCAGATCGCGTGTACACATCGTTATGGCACTCACTGTTTAAATGTTATTTTGCATAAAAACTTGACACAAATGTATTATGGGATATTAGTGATTACTCCGATTCTTTCACAAGTGGCCACAAATTGACATGAATTAGGTGCTAATCTTGAAGATTAGATCATGCGATCAATTTCACTTATTATTCCCTGAAACGCAGTAATGAGTATGGTATTTTTTTCAAGACTGATCTGTACAGATAATGAAGTTACAAGCTTTAAACTATAGACCAGTTAACACGCAATGTTGGTAAAATGTTAGGCCTGCTGGTTATCTTGAAATAGGTCAGCATGACTGTTACACACTGGGCAATGTATCGTTTTAGAGTTTTAATACTATGGCCATAACGATGGCAGGGCAGGATGCAGTGGATTGGCAGTCAACAATAGAAAGTGCGTAGGAGTGTTAACTGGTCTATACCAGCGTTATTTGGACAATTTGACATAAGGTATTATGGGATAGTACTCGAATCTTCCAACGTGGACACTCGCAAAACGAGTGTTTGACCCGTCGTAGACTTGTGCGATTTTCCATTTAGTTTCGGGGTCCAACGGCGACAAAACACAAGCAAAGATAAGATGTCTTCTTCGAACACAATCAAACGTACGTATTCTCCATTTCAAAATATCCATTATTATTACCCTAATATATTATACGGGTTTATATATAATATATTGACAACAGTGGAAGAAGTCAAAACCAAAAAGTGGCCTAGATTTGCCTCAGCCATTTCCAAATTTAAAACTACACCCCTTGCACCAAGTAAGGAAGGCCGAAAACAGGAATATCTAGCCACCTGAAGTGGTAGAAACCATCTCGCGAAATAGGTAAAAACTCCGAGCTCAAACAACTTACGCAGTTTTATTCCCCCCCCCCCCCTTCTTCAAAAAACACTTCGCTGCTACAAGAATCTCTCGAAATCATTTAAGAATTCCAATGTTTGAAACATTTTTGTCAGATTCCAAATGTTGTATTGATCAAATCATAACCTTCTCCTCTACATTCCCGTGTTCTATCACCTACAAAGTCCTGGCAATTGTCTGTGGTCGCGAAACATCCTAAACAAATAAGTTAAGTAACAAATGCTTACACTATATAAGACAACTCGCACGAAGACAAAAGCAATATGAGAGGCGTCCCGCCATCATAAAAGGCCAATCTTGAAAAAAAAGTGTTTTAAATAAAACTTGCCTTATCACCGGCGTTTTACACCTTTAAGATACCCACTTTGCCTAAACATAGACATATCCTTATCACTCCTTTTTGGGGAGTCATTTGAGTTGACGCACCGTACATTCAATGGGAATCCGTGGATGGGGGAAAAAGCGATACTGATTCAAAAGACTTGGATACGTACCGTTGAATTATCTTTGCTATGAAAATTAAAGAAACGGAAAGAGAAACCGGAATAGGGCTTCTGACGATACCACATATATTAGATATAATATGTTATTCAAAATCAAACTGGCGGACACAATCAAGGTCATTTTACTCACCCTGTAGATAACTATAGGTTTGTACAAATTTACAAATGGGAACTATTTGATTGTATAAGATGCTAAAGTATACTTGAATAATATCTAGTAAGAAATATGGTTAAATGTGAAAACTGATTTGTACAAGTAACAACAAAATATAGGTGACAGTATTACAGGATAAAACAAAGACAAAGCGGTTGTTATTGGGTGCATTATAAGGTGTTGTGATGAAAGGGACGAGGACACGTGCTAAACGCAAGGCGTGCTGATCGCAGTGCCATCTACTCTAAAAGAGTAAAAAAACAAATGAAAAGTTACAAGAGGACAGTACAAACTTAGGACAAAACAAACTTATGAAAGAAATGAATAAGTTAAGAGGAGATACAGAGGGAAGTTGGCATGTCAATATTTGTGTCTATATCCAAAAAATGACAAGGTGGATTATAAAGTTTTGTTACATCCCGACTCTTCCAGATTAAACTCTCCAGTATAAGTCTTTACATTGAGTCGAAGAAAAAGAAATGTAGTTTATTGAACCAGGTACTCTCGCATACCCTCACATGGCATTTAAACCTCACGATTCATCTATTCGCTGTTGTTAGTACAGGAAAAGGTCCTCGCGCTCGGTGGCTAGGTCACGGTGGGGAGTTGGGTAACGAACACAGGGGGCGAGGGTCTTCTTAGATGGACTACTAATTCTCTGCCGTTACAAGATTGTGTGTCCAACGGAATAAATCGAAGTCGGCCTTGTGAGTTATCCGCTCTTTATTCCTTGGAACAAAATAACTTACAACAAATGCATGATACTGCGGACTGCGGGCTCGCAAATACACGCACGCCTCATTACTTGTATAATTGTCTATTACAGATGCTCTGATACTCTGATTCTAGGCTATTATGTAATCTGGCGGC
>JAMKCH010060886.1:0-19641 GCA_023653785.1 Ophioderma brevispina
GCGGATGGCATCCTCATCGTTTGTCTCCCATGGCCTCCCAGGTCATCAAATCTCTCTTCCAATGAATATCTTTGGAATGAACTTGAACTAGGCGTGAACGGTGCAAACATTTATCCAACAACAGAAATCACCAAACTGTGTTATCCAAAAACTGCTATAGTATCCTGAGGTTTTATGATTATTTTTTTTCTCCATGTAACTTTTGAAATAAGATTCCTAGCATTGAAAGCACCTTATTTCATCATGCAAGAGGGATAGGAATTCCCCTACTGCTATTTTTACAAGTGGTAATTTGTTTACATACTTAGAGATCTTTCTAGAGAAGTTACTATAAATAGCTTGCAACTTTTCCGGGATCTTCTGGTTATGGTGCAACACATTGCAACAAAGCTAAAATACTATTAATTATCCCCTGTTTGTTCACGCAATACGGAAAAATATCTATGGTTTGTTTCCAATATCACATGAGGCGATAGCCGAATGCGTGAGAACAAACAGGGGGTAACGAATTTATCATTTAGTAGACATTTGAGGTGGTAAGCCTAAAGTCGATTAAATTTTATTTAAATCTGGATTAGCACAGCTACACTACAGTCTAAGTACAGTCAGAATCCAGAAAGCTCAGACTGTGAGTAGGCCACCCTAGTCTAGGCCTGTTTCTACAGAGGCCTACAATGTACAAATCAACAAGTTGGACTAACTGCACAGTAACACAAACTCAGTCATCATTGTCCTGATACATACAATTTCCCCAATTCCCAACAAGGTAGTCCTAGACCAAGATGTCATGGACACAGTGATTCAGTAGTAGTCTTGCCTATGCAGTGCACAGAGTCAGTGAGAGTTGAATTCTGCAGGGTAGCATGGCACTGTAGCTAGGGAAAACACCCTTACTTACATCTTTGAAAGACATCACATAGGTCACTAGTCCTCCAAAACACACAGGGGAACTTTAAAAATGTTTTTGTACATAAAGAATGTAGGGAAAATGTATCAAGTAGAACTTGTTTGAGATTGCCAGCAGCAGTCACACCAATGTGTTGAACCAAAAAGGCCATTTTGGATTGTGCTCTTCAGAGGGAGCTGGACCAAAACAGTCTCTTCCACAGATGCACAAGATCATTACATCTATAGATTTTAATGCATCAAATAGGAACTTGATACTTGGTGTAAGCATTACGTAATACGGGCTCATATCCAGTGAGTAATACGGTAAAATATTATTGGGTATTAGTTAACCATCAGCATTCACAATTCATGTCTACTACATGAGCAGTTTTGATATCAATCATTGTGAGATGCAATTGGACAGTGTCGGTGATATAATGCCGCTCTTAGATATGGAGTACATACAGCTGAACTTACAAAAGAAGATTGTCCAGTTAGTTTGATCTGGCAGATTTGTAGATCAAGCAGTTATTATTACCCAACATGAGCTAAACGCTAATTAGTCTGCTGCTCTTTGAAGCCTAAAGGTTACACACCACTAACTCACTTATACACAGTAAGTCTATGGGGAAAATTGCAACTTTAGCATGTTCTTTCACATGTAAAACTCTCACAGAGAATACAACAACATCAACCCAAAGTACACAACGCCTAAATCACCAAATAAACCAATTTTGAACATAATGATGACCAGAAATTGTTTAGTTAAACAGAATCAAACCAAACTTGCCCGATGTGCAGACCGCAACCAAGAGTCCTATAGTCCGCCCAGGCGGGTAATTTGCAAAATCGATGTGAAATTGACGACCCGCGGAGTAAATTCCCTCAAAATCACGGTCCAAATGCCACTTTAATTTAGAAACATACCAGTCCTAACCAATGTTCATCAGAATTTCATCACTGTTCTTATATAACTAGTGCATTTTTCAGACAGTTTTAAAGCCCTTTTTTTTCCCGATGCCATGCAAGAAAGGTAGTCCACCCCAAGATGTTTTGATCCGTAACCTGCAGCCAGGTTAGTTGGGTGTATAAACCTAAAGAGTTCATGTTTTTAAGGAAATCAAAAGGTTTGCAATTTGCGGTCCTACAATTAAACACTTGCAACAGACGGATTTTTTTTTATAACTCCGGCGTCTCCATGGAGATTTCCATGGATTTTCACACTATACATTCTATTCTGCCATTTTGGAGTCTGCGCGGTGAGGAATAATTCGGCGATGACTGCAACGCTAATTTTAATCACGCAAACAATAGTGGACCCAGCCTTTTAGTATGGCTTTAATTCTTAAGAACACTTCTTTGTCTTGATTGTGATCATCATTGTAATTGTTGGACATCCACATTCTTGAACCATTGTTTTTTATGCAACCAATTGTTTTAATGCAACCATTGGTTTTTATGCAACCATTGTGTTCTATACACCAACTGTTTTTTCATGCACCCATTGTTTTGTATGCAACCAAGTTTTATACAACCAAAAATATGAATTTTGTTTAATAGAAAAAAAATTCACTTTGTGCACAAGGCGCATTTGTTTTGTGTTTAAACATCACGGATGCCCACTGAAGTGGCTTCAGGCCTCTTCCGCAAAAATAGTGGGCAGTACAAACAAAGAAATCACAATAGGAGTGAGTGAGTGAGTATTAGAGATTACGACATCTCAACACAATTGTGTCATACGTGTCATTAAGATTCAAATATGTCATTATTTTTACCAAAAAAACCTTAAAATTATATCTTGAAGAATAAAATAGATTTCTCGTTTTAAAATAAAAAGAAGTATCCTGACAGAACTATACATGCTCCCTAAAATCCTATGTTTAGGCCGTTCACATTACCTATTACGGTAAGGTGACGATCTCTGCAACTAACGTGTGTGTGAGTGGTGCGTAGAGAACAACATTCTCAGAAATCATCAATTTAAGATATAGATAATCAATTAGCTAGATGGCGTTCGTTAAAATAACAAGCTTCAGCGCTTGATGATTTGGTTAACTTACCTCGATGCGGCTTTGCCGCGAGAGGTACGTTAACCAAGTCATCAAGCGCGAAGCTTGTGTATTTCACGACGCATCAAGCGAATTGATTATATATTAATAAACTTAGAGTATGACTATAGTTAATAACATTATTCAAAACAATTTTTTTGGTTAAACCATGCTAAAATTGGATTGAAATGAAATATTTGTCCGCAATTTAAATTTGAACAAAACACATTTAAAACACTTTGTCCTTGTCATCCATCCATTGACGAGCGTTAACAAAACCAAATGGGTTATATTGATTTCCTGGGCGGGCCATTAACCTTCCAGTCCTAGATGGTTGATTGATCACTTGGTTTTGATACGAATTAAGCAAAGAAATGACGATGTTTTGGTTTATCCTTGGAGTAGGATTTGAATGAAAGAATCAACCACGCCTAACGGAATAAAGACTATTAAACCCTATTCATCCCTAAACACTAACTCTGTGTAGTTCATTTCTAAAATATCTTTATATGTGTATCGGATTTATTCGACATTTGTGGAAACAGCATTTTATTTCAAATGGAACTGACGGCGTAGGAGGGGGACTGCCTGCATTTTGATCTCAAGAGGTTAAAAAACTGACCTTGTACCCTTTTTTTTTGGGGGGTGGGGGTGAGGAACTCTATATCAACCAAGTGTTTGGTCAGATCACATAACAATTTTCTTGGGGTAAGTTTCTGTTGTGTGTTTTCATTTTTTGTCTTCGTTGCAATTACCCTTAAGGAATTGTCGTTCTGCATACAAATTTTTAGATTGAAGTAATGAAAAAATAAATCTGAATATCTGAATTTATCATATATTTGCGTGCGTAAAAATAATAAATGTGTTCATGTCTATTTATGAGAATGTTTCATGTAAAAGAGCAATCAATTTTTGAAAGTTCCTTTACAGGTAAGCCAAAACACCGCTCTATATTATCGACATACCTACGTTGCATAGTGTGACACCATAGAACTTGTATCTTAAGTTTGCCATCAGTATATATAAAGATCGCGCCGCTATATCAATTGTCAGGAATTGTATTTCTAGAACTATCACAGTGACCGCGCGTTCAGTTGTGACCCAGGGTCCGAGTGTGCATGTTATTAAAAATAAACAAGCTCTAGAGGTTATTAAAAATAACACCCCAGTAGCCTCCTCCAGCCCGATTCGTAGTAGATAACGCGCGGGAAAACAATAGATAACAACAAAAGACGCTTAGCACGAGAAGTGTATTTCTAAATAATGCTAATCCCAATGTTCATTCCCATCAAATATGTTGTTGGATATCTTCCCTCTAACATTCTAAAACGGAAATCGAAAAATAAGATGTCGGTTGGTAGCTATCGCGTGGGGAGATACCGTGATAAGTCATCTCACAAAATAAGCAAGTTTTCGAGCACCTTTACGCCCCATTTGCAAACGCTGGTAACACATAGACACGCCGCTTGCACCACTTTTGATGAGTTTCGGCATTTAAGGGGGCATCTCCCCTCAGTTTGAGGTGTTATTTGAAAAACAGGGTAGTAGAAATAGTAAAATGTGGAAGTATGGCTTGTTATATATCATTACAAAGCATATTGACTATGGTTTCAGGACAATTATATTTATTGTAAATTCCGATATTATATGCAAATGATCTGGGTTCAAAGGTCAAAATGTTGTGTTGAATTGGGGTAAAGCAAAATTGCACATGTTTGCCCCCAAAATTAGTATATTAGGGTCTTTTTTACCAGTTATCTGCTATCCAGTAAGTAAGTTACATGGGTTCAAGCTGGGCAACTAAATGCGAGAGACATTTCAATTTTAATCCCTGTGTTGCCATGCACACCGATTTCTTGACAATTCTTATTTTCTGGCTGGATTTTACTTTCTTTGAAGGCTTTTAAATCAAAAAGTAAGACAGATATCAAAAATCCCTCCCCTTAAGTTGGCAGAGGCATTATAAAACCTACATTTGTGCAATGTTGGTGGTCCTACACCATAGGAATGCCAAAACTTTTGGGGCAAATTTCCAGAGCCGAAAAATTGCAAAAAAAAGATATAGGGCAATTAAGTTTTAGAAACAATTAATTTTATTTATAAATGTATTGCAGTTTTCATTGGAAGATGCCAATTTAGTATCTACATTTAATTATGCTAAATTATAAATACAAAATATCACGAAAGAATCAACATATTAGCCAAAATACTTTATTTTGGCATTTTCTTAAATATCCTGCTTGAATAACAATAAGATAAAAAGTAAATATAGCTGCTGAAAAAACAATAAGAAACCATAAGAAATAGTATTTAATTGGCATGGTCCAATGCACTTGATCAACTGTTAGCATCGGAATGGACGTCCGATTTTCACCAATAAAACATAGAGCTGAAAGTAGTGAGAATTCAGAAAGTAAGAAAAATCAGAAATTCTTGCTCCACAAAGGATGAGGGTAGATGCACCCGTAAGTTGACTAACGGTGACTGACGATATGTGTAAATCCGAGCGTTGTGAATGGTTACAGGCCCTTCAGAGTGAAGAGTGTTTGGAACGTTCTGATGACAAGCTACAGCTGGGGGTTTGTTGATTGTGAATCAGATGTGTGGTTCCTGAGATATGGATTTTTGAAAAAATTCGCGATTTTTTCTCCACAACGAAAATATTTCCAGAAAATCACAAGATAGCTAGATTACATATTGATCAAAGAATTTATGTATTTTTTTACAAAGCAATTTGATCACTGACAGCGCTCGAAAAAGAAGACTAATATGAGTAAAAGCTGCACCAAGAAGAAAACCAGCTTGCACGCCAAACTTTTGGATGCTTGACATGGCAACACTAGTGGGCATTGTGGCGCTAAGTGGCGGGCTTGTATTTAATGACAGTTGTGATGTTAAAGATCGCAAAGATATTTATAGTTGGTATTTCAGTGAAAATGATGTAATACATGCCTATATGAATAAAATATCGATTGTGCCGTTTTATTGGGGGAGACAAGGCCCCGCTTTCGTAGCCGAGGTATGGTTCGATGTAGGATGAAGCATTTAGAAAACAAAAAATGCATTTCAATTATAAATCTGCCGAAAATTTTACACAATTTTGATTAGGTCGACCGTTGTTCTGTCTTATAGGCAGGTCCCTCAACTGTCTCTTGAAGGATATGCTTATTAAATACATTAGGGGACGGGGCTTGCATTTTTACACCAGGAGAAATGGAGGATTAAAACTTTTTTTTTGGCGGAGAAAGGTCGCATTCCCTCCTCGCTTCCGTTAAAACAAACGAAAGTTGAAAGCGTGTTCCTCATCGCTTCATTTTTAGGAATCACAAAGGTTTGCAATTTGCGGTCCTACAATTAAACAACTGCAACAGACGGATTTTTTTTTATAACTCCGGCGTCTCCATGGAGATTTCCATGGATTTTCACACTATACATTCTGCCATTTTGGAGTCGCGCTGTGAGAACATATTCGCGATGAACTGCAACGCTAATTTAATCACTGCAAACCGAGTGGACACAGCCTTTTCAGTATGGACTTTAATTCTAATACACTTCCTGTGTATTGATGTGATCATCATGTAATTGTTTGGACATCCAAAATTCTTGACACCAATTGTTTTATGCAACCAATTGTTTTTTCAACCATTTTTTATTTCAACTAATTGTTCTATACCACCAACTGTTTTATGCAACCAATGTTTTTATGCAACCAAATGGTTTTATACAACCACAAAATATAAATTTTTGTTAATAGAAAAAAATTCAGTTGTGCACAAGGCTCATGTTGTTTGTGTTTAACAAGCCGGATGCCCCCGAAGTGGCTTCAGGCCCTCTTCCGCAAAAATAGTGGGCATTACAAACATAAGAAAAACCATAGGAGTGAGTGAGTGAGTATTAGAGATTAACGACATCTCAACACCATTGTGTGCCATATCGTGTCATTAAGATAAAATATGTCATTATTTTTAACAAAAAAAACAAACCTTAAAATTATAGATTGAAGAATAAAATAGATTTCTCTTTTAAGAAATATCCTGACCGAACTATACAGTCTCCCTAGAAAGCCTATGTTTAGGCATAGTTTACCTATTACGTATGGTGACCGATCTACGGCACTGAACGTGTGTGTGTAAGTGGTGCGTAGAGAACAAACATTCTCCAGAAATCACATTTAATTCTAAATACTGCTAATCCAATGTCATTCCCACTCAAATATGTTGTGCGCATATCTTCCCCTCTAACTTCGAAACGTAAACTAAAATAGATATTGACGGTTGGTAGTTATCGCGTGAGATACCTTGATAAGTCATCCCACAAAATGAGCAAGTTTTTCGAGCACCTTTTCACGCCCCATTGTAAACGCATGGTAAACATAACCACGCCGCTGGCCACTCCTTTTGATGGTTTAGCATTAAGGGGGCATCTCCCTCATTTTTGCGGTGGTTATTTGAAAACCAGGTCAAAATAGTTAAAATGTTGGAACTGTATGGCTGTTATATATCATAAAAAGCATATTGACTCGGTTTCCAGACAATTATATGTATTTGTAAATTTCGATACTTATATGCAAATGATCGGTTCAAAGGTCAAATGTGTTTAATTTGGGTAAAGCAAATTGCACATTTTGGCCCCCAAAATTATTAGAATTAGGGTCTTATTTTACCATTGTCTGCTATCATGTAGTTTACATGGTCAAGCTGTGCACCTAATGCGGAGACATTTTCAATTTTAATCCCTGTTTTGCCATGGCCAACCGATTTCTTGAAAAATTCTATTTTTCTTGCTGGATTTGACTTTTTTTGAAAAGTCTTATAAATGCAAAAGTAAGACATATCAAAAATCCATCCCATTAAGTTGGAGCATTATAAAACCTACTTTGTGCCAATTTTGTGGTCATACACCATTCGTAAGTGCCAAAACTTGGGGCAATTTTCCAGATGCGAAAATGCAAAAAAAGATTAGGGCAATTAAGTTCTAGAAACAATAATTTTAATTTGGAGTAAAATGGTATTGCAGTTTTCATTGAAGATGTCAAATTTCTTTATTTACATAATTAGGCTAAATTAGAAATACAACATATCCCAATTAATCAACATAATTCGCCAATTAATTTTATTTTGGCATTTTCTTAAATATCACTGGCTTTAAAACAATAAGATAACAGTCAATATAGCGCTTGAAAAACAATAAGACACCTAAGAAATAGTATTTCTCATGGTACAATGCACTTTGAGCAACTGTAGCATCGGACTTGAATGTCGATTTTCACCAAATAAAAAATAGAGCTTAAAGTAGTGAGAAATTTCAGAAATTAAGAAACTCAGAAATTCTTGCTCCACAAAGGATTGAGGGTAGAGCCCCCTTAAGTTGACTAACGGTGAGTGACGAAATGTGTAAATCCGAGCGTTGTGAACTGGTTACAGGCCTTCCGAGTGCGAGTTTTTGGAAAGTTCTTGATGACAGCTACAGCGGGTTTTGTTGATTTTGTGATCAGATGTGTGGTTGCTGAGATATGGATTTTTGAAAAATTCGCGCTTTTTTTTCTCCACACGAAAATATTTCCAGAAACTCACAAGATATGCTAGATTACATATTGATCAAAGAATTTATGTATTTTTTTACAAAGCAATTTGTCACTGACATCGCTCCGAACGAATACTAATATGAATTAAAGTGCAACCAAGAAACCAAGCTTGCTCGCCAAACTTGATGCTTGAAAGCAACACTATTTGCTGCATTGTGGCGCTCACGTGGCGGCCGGTACTTTAATGACAGTTGTGATGTAAAGATCGCAAATATATAAGGTTGTATTTCAGTGAAATATGATGTAATACAGCTGTAATACTTAAATTATCCGTTGTGCCGTTATTTTGGGAGTAAGGCCGCTTTCGTACGAGGTATGGGCCTCGATGTAGGATGAAGCATTTATAAAACAAAAATGCATTTCCATATAAATCCGCCGAAATTTACACTTTTTTGGATTATACCTTCTTTTCTGTCCTTATAGCAGGTCCCGCATTGCGTCTTGAAGGATATGCTTATTAATTACATTAGGGGACGGGGCATGCATTATTTACCCCAGGAGAAACTGAAGGATTAAAACTTTTTTTTGGCGAGAAAGTCGCATTCCCTCCTCGCTTCCGTTAAAAAATGAAAAGTGAAAGCTCATTGTTCCTCTCGCTTTCCTTGATTGAAAATTTCATGTAGCACTCTCTCGCTTACAATTTCTTCGCATTCCCCTCAATCCGCCCATTCCCCCTGGCGCAAAAATAATGACCCTGCCCTTAGTTAATTTGCACGTGGGGGGGGGGCACTCCAACATGAAAACATAGGGTGTAAGGCTAGCGATTTCAAACCCGAGGCATTTGGTAACCTGGAACAATAAGGTCTTTGGGTTAGAGACAGCAAAATTGCCCATAAATAGTGTTATTTGGACAAACAATATGCTAAATTATAAAAAAATGTCGAAATTTTCAAAAAGTAGGTTATTTTGGTGTCAATTTCAAAATTCTCCAAAAAATAGGGGCCTTTGGGTGATAAGTGGCAACCTTAAAAATATGCATCTTTGGTGGACAATGATGCTGAAAATGGGGTCTAAACAGCCCTTATATACATTTTTGCGTTGCATTTTGATAAAAATATGTAATTAGGTTTATTAAATAAATTTTCAACTCATTATGTACAAAAGTTGTGTTTGTACAGTATGAAGAAAACGCATAAAATTCAGATTGATAGCTTGTAAACTTTTCCCACAAAATGCAAATTTAATAAAAAATCTCAAATATGCTCATTTTTTTGCAACATATGCAATAGGCGCTATGTAACTTTCAATCAACTCACCTCTTCAAGTTGTGTTGGTACAGGTTTGAAGGGGAAACCATAAAAATTTCAGAACTGATTAGCTTGTAAACTTCCAAAAATGCAAGAAAATAACAAAACTCTTAATATTTTGCACATTTTTGGTTAAAATATTATGTTTATTAGGCCAATTCTAAGAGCATTAATTAGTCTCATTTGGTTCATATATGTTTGTATGCTCATAGAAAAATTCCTGAAATTTGCAGATGTTTGGCATGTATTTTTTAAAAAAATGCAAATTTGTCTCATTTTTGGTCAAAATATGCTAAAGGGTAAAGTAAAGGCTATCGAATAGACTCTGTTTCTGCAAAATTCTGTATATGAGTGTATTAAGAGAAACTCCTGCAAGTTGCAGACAATGATAGTGATAGGTTTTCTGAATGTACATCTATATTAAGGAATGTTATTTTTTCCTTTTCATTAAAAACATCAAATGTAAACATTTTTCCTCAAAAATTATTTCCAATTAATTGGTAAATGGAGAGATAAATACTTGTAATTTATGTAATCTGTAGGGTTTCATAGTCAGGAACATAACCTAAACAAATCAATGTATCCCTTTTTATCGTTTAGATTCTGTACATATTTTTTTGTGTTGAAATAGGACACTACAATGGTGCCATGGCAAAATAAAGAACATAAAAAGACTTGACCTTTGAACGCTTGTTCTCCAAATTACTGTTATGTGATTACAAAATTTGAATAAGTTGCAACGAATATCCGGATTGTCAAAATTCGAGTGTTCTTAGTTGTCTCAGAGTCCCTCTTTCACATACAATACATTTTAAACCCACGGAGGCAGACACTTATTTTCACGAACTGCCTACCTAGTTGTCAAAAAATATTTCAATATAAACAATAAACACATTGATTGCCAATGACACATGCCGAAAACGCCCGTCTGACATAAAAGCCACTACAAGAGACAAACTACAATATATAGTCTTGAATCAAATTAGAATATTTCAGGGCGACCACATGAGCGTCGAATTTTTCATATGCATATAGACATTGTAAACGAAGAGGAGAGGTTATAGTATTAATAAAAATTCCTTTAAAATGAAGGGCGCCCCAAGAAGTGAGTCTTGTTTGGGTTTTCTCTGTGGTTGGGAAATACTTAAAAGAAAGAACGTAACACTATATCAGATTGAATTCGTGAAGTTTTATTGTAACTTGCTTAGTACAAAAGTGTTGTGAAATAGTATAATATATATAATATTAATTATAGATATAGATAATATATATATATATCTAGTATATATATACTTAGATATATCTATATATATATATATATTATAGTCTATATATCTATATATATATATATATTGTATACAAGAATATAGATGACATTTGTAGTTGTTGCCTTGAACCTTATCCACGTAACCTTTAGCATTATTAAACTTTGTCACCCCCTTGTGTCCCTGTCTGACTACCGACCACAGGGCCCCTTTTGCAACTATACCAGGGCCCTGTTTACTAGCTGACCCAAAGTCCTCAAGGTCCCTTTCTTCATTTCACACTATTCAAGACCCCTCCACACTGTCTGGTGCCCTTCACGCTTCACAGAGCGTCCCCTTCCCAACTAACCACATCTACAAAGAGTGGCCCCTTCCCACCCAGGTTCCTTCCAACTACACCAGGCACATTTCTTCATTACCTCCACACCTTATCCTTTTTTTTTCTCTATATGGACAATTCCCAACTACCCATCCCCAACTACCCATGGTCCTTTTTTGGTATTACATGCGCTATAGGATATTGGGGGCGAAGCTCTTGAGGAATAGAAATGGCATACCTCATTTGCATACCATGAACTCTACCCGATTTCCTTCTCAACCTCCCAGAGTTCCATTTCCCAACTACCCCCATCAACCGCAGGGTCCCATTATACAAAGGTGTTTGCCAATCACCCCTTTCCACCAACACAACCCATCCAAGTCAGGTTCTCATTTTCACCAATTGAAAAAATAACTTGAAAAAAAATATTTAATATTTTTATAAAATTGAGTGTACTTTGGTTTTTGATCATTTTCATTTTTTATATATTTGTTAATCTTATTTTATTTTGGAAAATTACCAATTTATAAAAAATTAATTTTTCTTTTTATAATTGGTTTAAACAAACAAAAAAACTAAATATTTTTCTTTTTTTGATGTATTTGTTTTTTATTTATAAATTAAAATTAATCATAGAGTTTTTTTTTACTTTTTTTATTTTTACTTGTATTACTTTTTGTTTTAAATTTTGGCTCATTTTAACATTCTTATTTTATGTGTTTCATTAATTTTTGTGATCGTATTCGATATTTTTGATTATTTCTTTGTAACTTTAAGGGTGACGTTATAAAGACCCACCACGAATTTCGCGACTTCATAAATTTTTCATTAACGCTGGACCTAATCTTGCAGCAAAAATTGAACCAGAATAAATTTATCATGAATATTTGCCCAATCCAATAACAAACAACATGTTTTTATCGCCTATAAGTGAAAATGCAAATTGAAAAAATCATTGAAATATCGATCCCAACAAAGTCCGGGTCATGATGGAATAAGTAATTTATTAGTTTAAAAAAATAGGTTAAGAAATTAGTACGCCACTTGCCAATGATATTTCAACTTATCGATTACAAAGGAACTGTGCCTGATGACTTTAAAAATAGCTAAATTGTTCCCCCTTTATAGAAAACACAATGCTGAAACTTATTCTAACTATCGACTGTTCTATTTACCTGTGCTTTTCCAAAATTCTAGAGCGCCTTGTATTTAATGATTTCAGCTTTTATTGATAAGTTAACATTGTTAAAATAAAATGCATTTGGCTTTGGGCCAATTTTTGTTTTTTTTTAATTACTCTACCGCAAATGGCGCATTATTGAATTAAGTGGACAATGTATACAAGGCGGCGGACCTTAATGAACCAACATTGGAATTTTCTAGATTAATCTAAGGCTTTTGACACTATTAACTATGACATCCTTTGTATATAAATTAGAATATTTATGGTTTTAGGGGAGTGGTTTTAGAGGTGGTTCAAGTTATCTCATCAAAGATCACACTATGTATACTATAATTCATGTAAATCAAACTTGGAAAATGTAATTTGTGGCGTACCACAAGGCTCGATATTAGGGCCTCTGTTATTTATTTTATATGTTAACGACATCATCAATACATCCCCAGTCTTAACTTTTGTCTTGTTTTCAGATATGCCACCACAATTTTATATTCAGACCAAGACCTTGAAAATCAGATGCATTTGATTAACAGCGAATTGGACAAAGTTCGGATGGTTTAAAGCTAATAACTCTCAATAATGCTCTTGAAAAAACAAAATTCATGATTATGGGTACCCCCTATGAAACATTCAATTCAAAAACGGATATTAATGTGGTTGTTAAATGGTTGTAATTATTCACGGTTAAAAGACACCGTTGGAATATTCTGATGAAAAGGGTCATTTAAATATCATATGAATCGGATGTTCATTAACATTCATCGTAAAGTGGTATTCTCAATAGTTAAATATTTTGTTTCTAAAAGCATTCTCTATTGTATTAATTGTCATGAGTTTTACGTATTATCGTCATGACTTCTTGTTTGGGAAACACACCACAAAATTTACTTAGATAAACTATTAAAAGTGCCAAAAAAAGGGCCGTTAGAAATATATGTCTATCTCATTTCAGATCACATCCGGAATTTCAGGATTTAAATTATCAATATCTATGACGTGTTTAAAAGTTCAACCTTGGTTTCTATGTATAAAAATCAATGGGTGTCTTCTTGTATATTAACCAATTTGCTAAGCGCAACACCATATCCCATATTACAGAAAATGCACCGATAGCAATACGTAGACAATAAAACCGATTTGCATCAAAGGGAGTTCGTTCAACGGGGCCAGTATTTTGGAATAGTTTGTTAGCGATTTAAAATTGCCAAAATCGAAATGTTCACGTTATAATTACAATCCTTCATATATGACATATCAATAAGAGGTATTCTGTGAATTACATAATGTTGTCTATTACTGTTGACTAACATTTTCGCATTACTTATATAATGGTATCTACACATAGTTGTAACATCTCCGAAGGGGTCAACCACCTCTGGCCATCCTTGGCCTTTTGGTTGGCTCCCCCTCTGTCATACATAATTTTGATGTTATTTAGGCTGCTTGTAAATTATTGTATCATTTGATTGGCATTGAATAAAATATGATATTATATGATGAGGATTACTAACTAACGTTGTTCGTATTATGCTCTTTTCATTGTTTTATTTAGTCTATTGCTGTTTTTTATATTTATAATTAAGTTTTTATAATAATATTTAGTACGCCACAACAAATCGTTCCTAACAACTCCTTGCTTTTCCATATTTTAGTCAACGTGTATGTTGTGGTGAATTAAAGTTCATTTTGTTATTATTATTTTACATGTTTTTTGTTTTATTTAACTTTTGCTATTGTGGCCATGGAATTGGATATTAGTTTTCCGTTAGCCGCCCACCCTGAATTTTATTATTGTTGTCAAAAACTTTCATTATTTTGGTTCAAAGTCATATTGTCGGAATCTTAAATACAGATCATAACCTTTCATTTTCTCATAATAATCAGGCGGTCGTTGTGGCTGAGGTGGGTTTTAGCTTAGTGTTAATAATGAACATTTTAGATTTCCCTACCATGCTGCCTGATCATACTCTGCGATAGGACTCTCGATCGAGCTTACATTTCATCTTGAAAAATTTATTTTTTTTTGAAGGAAATATTACTTTAAAAAAAGAATCCAACTGTATAAAGTCTGATGGTCGATATATGAATTTGGTTTAGACACCATCTATACCAATGACGTAAACATTTATATGAAACTTGAAATAATGAAGAATGAAATAGTGACCTCCTCCTTTTTTGAACAGGCACGGAAACTAACAATCCAATTTCATTGGCCTTAATAATTTTTGTTTTATTTAATCTGCTTTTAATATTTTATATGTATTTTTACATGAATTTAATTAAAATATTGTTTTTTCTTTAAATTCCTATTGTTTCCGTCTTTTTCTTTTTATTTGTCTTTTCACTTTTTCAGGTTTCTTGAAGAAATTCATAATAATATTTTCTTTTTGAATTTTATTTTTGGATTTTATTTATCTTAGATTGTATTTTTCTTTTGTTTCCATTGTATTTGGTTTATATTATTAGTTTTCTCAACTTAATCTTTATTTTTTATTATTTGTAAAGATTTTTTTTATTTTATTAGTCTTTTTATTTTAGTAGTTGTTTAATTGGTGGTATTTTCATTTAGTTTGCATTTGTTTATTATTTTTACATTTATTTTGTTCATTAACGTTTGTTATTAAATTTATTTGCTTATCGTATTTTATGTATTTTTTTAATTAGTTTTTAGTTAATCTGTTTTTCTTTATAAATCGTATCTGTTATTTTTTTTTTCTTTTTTATTGTACTTTAGCGTTGTCTTTTTTCACTCATTGTTCAACAATTGTTGTAATTCCTTGATTTTTTTATTTTTGTATTTTTATATATTTTTAATTTATTTCTTTTGTTTCCGTTGTAATCTTGTTTTATTTAGTATTATTTTTTCATTTTGGCCTACTTATCCCCAACTTCGTGATTCAATTTAAGCGGTGTAGGTTGTGTAAAAAAGAAAAAAAAGGGGAAAAGGGAAAAAAAGCAAACAACGGCACATCTTTCCTGGTAACAAGCAGCTCAAACAAGAACCAACTAAATAACAACATGAAACCTCCAATATTCTTGACCGATGTCGAACCAGGACCACGGTGGAAAATAAGGCAAGTTTAAGTGGCCTTAAACCGCTACGTCTACATAGGAACTTTTATATTAATGTGTAATCTGCTCATTTTTCACAGAAGGAGACAACTCGAGGTCACGGATTGAGCATACCCAATAGGCGTGTTCCGTGTAGGAAACCATTATACCAGTGTTTTTAAAAAAACGTGAAAATATTCCTTAAATGTTTTCTCAAGGACATTTAGAACTTCTCTTGATTAAATCTTCTTGCCGAAAGAAATTATTTTTAGGTCACGGTTAATCTCGAGCAACTCCTATATTTTCCACCATATTTGGAAATCCCTCTGGAACATATATCGTGATGTAAACTTCGAAATCCCCAATTTGGCTACAGTGTCCGACGGCGGTCCGGAAAGTGTGTAGAGACTGTGTCCACATACTAGCGAAGATATTATATTGTACTCGGCGCGAGCCGATTCACGTTATCTCCGGAAAACGAAGGGGTTCTATGTAGATTTTTTTTGCATCAATGGTCCGTTACGTGTTTTGGTTTTGATATGTTATGAATTGGGTTCTGAACCTATAGAACCTAGCGAGAAATTGAACGTTTTGTCGGGTACCTTCGTGCTCGCAAACACGAAAAAGTAAGGCACCGCTATATACGGGCCGCATTCCTTACACTTACCGGACCGCCGTAACGGTATCCAAAGCCAAGCTAAGAAGGTGCGCCGTCGGCGCCCTAAAAAGACGCACAGTTTAATTAAGCCTCCCCCCCCAACGGGTGAGCTATAATTAGCCTGTAGAATGCTGCTGTGTTTTAACGAAGTACTTTTTCTTATGTTTAATACCAGACATAGAGCTGAATGACAAAGACCGAATCCTCCGGTCAGAAGAATACCCATCGCTGCTATGGTTATATTACCCCGCTAGACTATCTCTTGCTGATCGGACAGAGGCGAATATAGCCAGGTCACTCTGGTGGTTTCATTTAAGAAATTAGTCTAGGTTCCTTCACTACTAAGAACTATTCATTGCATGTTTTGGCAGTTCGTGGAAAAAACATAATTGCGGAAACATTTGCGATGGAAAATAGTTATATTAATTGCAATAGAGTACTACGTTTTTCACATTTTCATAAAATATTCAATATTGATTACCTGGCCTTAAATTTTAAAAAGTTTGTATACTTCTTTTTTGTGCACCCTTTATACCATCGGAGCTCATCCAAAACATATATAATTATATATATTTATTGAAGCTTATGGTTACCCTGTCAAAGATATGTACTTTTTAGATTCTTTACCACAGGAGAAAATACAATAACGTATAGATGTGATAAACCAAACTGATGTTTTCCCAATACACCCCCTATATATTTTAGTGGACCACCCTGTATACCATCATTAAACTAGTACAGATGGATTCCTTGAACCATAAGCTTTCAAAAATATATAGTTTTATTGGTGTTCAGATGTCTAGTTTTTTAAACTACATAGTAAAAAGTGGGAAAAGTAGGGTCAATCACAAAATTGGGGTTTGTAACGCTTAGGTGTCCCCGTAAGCCACATCACCAAAATTACCCTTCTGTGCCGTTGTGATCATAGCGCCAACACAGTGTTCCATTTTACGAAAATCTGTGACAATTTCAAAGTCCATATTCACCTCATCATGGCAAGATCCGTTTAAAAACCGCGAAGAATGCGGTCTTTCACTGAATGGCGATCATATGGCCTACCTTTTACTATTACTTGCAACTTAAAAAAAGGGATTTTCTTATAACTGTATCATGGCTTTTGTTGGCATATTGGATCGCAAGGGGAAAGAAGGGTCAAAAATTTAAAAAAACCCCTATTGTATCTTTATGTTTCGTTGCATACGACCAATGGTTTGTAACTTGTGGGTATTTCCACTGCTGTGTTTCTTTTTGGCGGTCTTTATTTAAAGGAGTTTATTTTAGGAGAATTCATTTTTGGATATTGGCCATTCCGGGCATGAAAACAACTAGATTAAATTCCATATTGATTCTATTCATATGATTCGATGGATAACTAATTACATGTAATCATTTGTTAAACTAACCAAACATTTTTTCAACTTTGTGTAGCCGTTTCATAGGCATTATAATCATTGAACATTTCATTTGAGCAAACTCATTTGGCCTAATTGATACGTGGCCTTGTTGGGCAGATGAAAGTGGACGAGATTAAAAACATTCGGTTCAAATGTGCGATCACAACATCCACAAAATTATCTGTCAATATTACGAAACGAAATCTCCCCAGTCCTTTTCTTGTAATTTAAAATGTTCTAAGTATATTTTTGTACAATTCGTAAAAAATACAAGATTGCTCCACCTTCACGCTTTTCGCACAGATTTTGGACAGCTGCAGCATATTGCCAATGTGTTACCTTTAATTAGCACATCTGAAAAAAAAAAATTCCCCTTTGGGACGTCTATGCCATATTTTCCCGAAAAACCAGTTTTCCTCTTTTCATTGTGCAAAATACTTGCCATAGACGTCATGTGCCTGTACTCGGCATCAAACCCCCCGGAATCTCTCTTTCTTGGCCTCTTTCATGAGAAAGGCGCAGGATTTTATCTACAACGGTCTAATAACGCATTTATTCCAATCTAAACCTCAAATCTTTTTCAAATTTCAAATAGCTAAATATAAGGAACATTTTAGTCAGCGTGGTACACTTGGTACGCTTATATTTCCTTCAGTCCTTATTTGTAATTAGACTTGCCTGTGGACTAATTATCTGTTTGTACTATTCTTCAACATCACTTAAAGCACTATTAGCACATTGTTGTTTGAGAGCCCCCCCCCCCGATGTTTTCCAAAAATAGATTTTTCACGGTTGCAATGGTAACTGGCGAGTAAACTATACCTGTGATGTTAACTCGAAAGTGGTCTGTTTGTTTACAAACGAGGCATTTTTGTAATCAGAATAATTATTAATCGGGATCCCGCTAATAATTCAACGGCTGCTTGGAACGGCCTTTCCAATGTAAATAGCCGGGAAATAGCGCGGTCACGTGTCTACGCTCATCCGGTTGTTTTATTGTTTCAGTCAAGTCAAGTTCGAGGTTATCTTCTCGAGGTGGCACTATTTCATCAATGGACGGGACATAAACGTAGCATTTCCACTCTGCCGTTAAGTCCAATCTGGATCCCAATTCTTACAAAATCGCTTCTTTTATTAGACTACGTATTTCTAGCATTCTCGTTCGCAGGTATAGTTTTTTCCCCTAGCCAATTACCAACGTACTGTACCAAAATATCAAACTTTTGAAAATTGGGGGCGGTCCTTCAAAAATTGCCATTTTTCTTTAATTTTAAGTGGTGTATTTGACCGTTTAATTGTCAATTGATTAGAATGTAAATTTATGATTGATGAATAAATTTGAAATATTGAATGTTTGTGAATGAAAAGAATTTTTAATCCATTCCTCAATTTGACCGGGTGAAGAACGAATCATCCCCCTTTATTGATCCTGTAAAACTACAAGTGAGCAGAAGGAACAATGTACATATTAACCTACTTTCATGAGGTTAATAACGGGTTACTCTAGATGTAACACTATAAGCAAAATTAACTCACATGACTGACAATTTTTTTTTATTTGAAGAAACATGTCCACTGACAAGAATCAATAGCAAGGCAAATATCAACATTAGGAAGATTTGTTTATTAGTATATAGTCACATTTTTTCCTATATTAAATCAATTTAAAGCTGATGCGCAGACAGTTTTGTGGAAGGCCAGGCCGCTGCATCTATGATTCGTCTGCGTCGTCGGGTGGCGTTGACAACTACTCATTAATATTTTATAACTCCAGTTTCAGTCACGGTGCTGTATAGTTTTTCCCCACTTCACTATTCTTACTACAACCCGATGCTGGCGCGAATGTGTGAACATTTAGGCGGGACTATTACCGTTGATGTACTCGTCGTTATGACTATGTGTGTGTACTTACAATCAGTAGGTAAGTCCACTTGCATTTTTTAAATTTCTGACTAGATTGAATTTATTCTAATTTGTTAATTAGCAGGGTGTTTCTTGGTCGATAGC
>JAMKCH010060892.1:0-14846 GCA_023653785.1 Ophioderma brevispina
CCCTATGGTCTTCTGCCTTAGGGGGGGGGGGCAAAAAGGCGACACAAAAATGAAAACCCTTTAATATCAGAACTTTATTTCAATGTAAAAGCCATAAAATCAACAAACATGATCTCAAGAAAAATAATACAACAATATATTATTAAAATGGTAGATCAAAAACAATTGACTATGCCTTTCTTTTTGGTAAATGTTATTAAGCACTTTTGCAAATTCTGTCATTGCAGACTTGAGACTATCATTTCATTGTTTATGTTTTGCGGTTTTTTTATTATCTGATGCGTTAAAAGATGCCAAATGTGCCCTTTTAGCATGGGTATAAAACATATCCTTCAAATGTGAGAGCATAATGGCACAATGTGGTATAAACAAAAACGCCAATCAAAATTAGTGCAATTTGGACAAATGGCTCTCAATGACTTCCAACTTCAATATGAATTAGTACTTCATTAAAATATTTGCCCTCAAATCTATCAAATTCAAGAACATCGTCCGCTTCCATCCAGCAAGTTGCATCTCTAGCCCATACACAATAGTTAGAATTCAAACTTAACCAAAATGAGGGTCATTCCATGCCAATTCAAAAATAAGTTAGTACACCATCACGTCCCGACAGCTTTCCAAAGTGCATCTGATTGCTCACCTGCAGCTTCCTTAAGGTGCTTGCAAGAGAGTGATTGTAACTCCTCTGGAAGATCATTTTTGATGGTTGTACATTGCAGTGATAAATGTTTTTTAATTGCTACCCGAATACTCTCCTTAATTTGACCATGGAAGCTTTAGAAGAGCACTGTTACCTCTTTTTAAAAAGCAATGTCTGCTTGGGGTTAAAGTGAGGCAAGCAAGATAAAGTGTGTCTTGCCCAAGGATACAACAGTGGCCATGGTGGTGGGGCCAGAACTTTCACAACTTTGCGGTATAGTCTCTAATGAATCGGAGCCGCCTTTGCACTGGACAAAAACATGGCGTCAAGTATAGGTGTTTTGTGTGTGTGTTTGTGTGTGCTATTTTATGTTTGCACTAGTATAAATGTGTACAGATTACAAACACCATAAAATTCTTCAGTGGTTGAGAAATGTATGGGTAGATGCAATCGTCAGGGGGTAACATAACAGCATAGCACGAAGCGTGAAAAATGACACTGCAAAGGGCCCCTTAGCGGCTGTGGTCAAATCTATTTAGTCATGGGAAAAAAACAAAAAACAAGTGACATAAAAAAGTATGAATCCATACAATCAGACCAATGCTTGAATAACGTCACCACAAAAGAGCAGTCAAGATGGTTAATTCAGATTCAATATAAAATGAGTAATACGTTGATCCACACCACTTCTAACACCAAGTCAATGTTTGTATTGACAGAAACAACTTAAAATCAACACTCTTGATAGCAATGGAAACATTTAAATGAGCATGTCAAGAGTTTATTTGAATAATTCACAAAAAATGCATGGGAATTATATCACGATCCAAAGTAAAATAACCCCAGCGAGGAAAAACATGAAAAACCGGTAACATTGAGTTAAAGAAAACCAGAGTCAATGATGCAGTAGCCCATAATATGATGCCATTCAAAAGACAACAACAAAATCCTTAAAGGACCTTGTAATATTTATTTATATATTAAACCTCTTTGAAATTCCATCAGATGGACTTCAGTAATAATTACTATAAGTCCCATGATGCTGATAATTGTTTTCACAACTGCTTTAATTATATAAAATTCTTATTAGGCCAACAGGGATTGTTTTCAGCTAGTCTTTTTACAAGCTAACTTACGGTAATTATTTATAAAAGGCTATTTGAAAGTCATAATCACATGGAAAGCAAAACACTTCAACACATTGGCTTTTCGATGATCCACAGTCTACTCACTTGACTTTACCTGAAGGAGTTGAGATTTTTACGTCACCTGACCCGTTAGTCTTAAGTATAGCATGTGTATCTAATCTTAAATTCGATCGACTCTGCGAAAAGAAATTAGCATTTGTATTTTATGTCCGTAAAAGACAAAAATTATAATGCAGTGGCGGCCTCTGGGGCACAGTGATATAAACATTTGTTGATAACATCAAAACCGCTCATGAAAATTCAATTGAAATTTGGATGAATTCTTTTTTCGGGTATATAATGAACATAAACAAAAATGAGGTGTTACAGCACAAAATGCACCTTTGATTGGAAGTTGGCCCTTGCATTATCTGAAGTACCTTAGCACGTGTTTACTATGTAAAGGGTCCTGTAAACTTTTCAGGAAAAGGGTCGTTCCCATTTTTTTTTAAAGGGGGTTTACTCGTTATAATGCATACCAGAGTATTAATTCACCCCTGAAATGAACAGCCAAAAATTTTATTTTATGTGTAGGATAATACAAATGCGCCTTTATCATTGCAATAACATGGTTACTTTTGTAACGTAAATTTAATCATTAGATGGAAAACCTCCACAAAAGATACCACATAATCTGAGCTTAGGATTTTTTGTAAAATTTAATTTTCACTTGCAATACTCAAGGACATCGCTATTCAATGGCCAATCTAGTTAAACTGTAAACTACAGTGGATAATGTACTGTTTAAACTACCCGAACCACAAATGGCAAATTTAATGGCAATGACTTTTAAATCAATATTTTTTCTGGAAAACCTGAAAACAGTTTTGTTTTTCAACTTCCAAGGAACAGCAAATATTTTGCGGTATATATTTTATTCGTCGAGCTTTCAATCGGTAAAACATGCTCCATGTGGAACTGCATACAGGGAGTTTGTAAATCTGTGTGTGGAATCTTTTTTCACACCCTTTTATGGAGAGTAATTCATAACTGCTTCATTCTCTTAATTTGTTACCCTTTTCGTACTTACCCCGGGGGGGGGGGGGGGTCCCCAACTATGGTTTGGGTAGGGAGTGCCCCAAGACTCTGGAAGTAGGACCCATAGCTAACCATTTTTTTGCCAAAAAAGGGACCAATAGCTATACCAGAGATGCAAAATATTTAGGACCAAATTGAACCCAAATTTGCCATTTTCACTACAAAATTTTTACATGTTAAGCAAATTTGGAAATTTTGGCTTTCGATTGAGGAAATGCGGTAATTTTCCAACCAAATTCAGAAAATTTTGAAACAAACGACCATGTGCTATACCCAAAATTGGCAGAAAAAATGAAAAAAGGGTATTGATATACAGAAGCTTGAAAATGGGGACCGAGTTGTCTGTGGCACGTCCCGTATGGGTTCATTTGTGTGAAGATCCCCCCCCCCCATTAACCTGTAGTTTTCACTTTCAATAACATTATTGTCAATGTTAGACTACATTATAAAAAGTGTGTAGTAATAAAAACAAAATGGTTGCTATATCACGAACTCAATATTTGAAGTCCATGGCCAACCTTGTATTGTGGTGGCAATTTACTGACAAGGACAATATCTGTGTTTTGCAACTTGTCAACATATGGAATTGTGGTGTTGATAACAGTATTGTAAAATGGTCACCTTAATACAAAATTACTAACATACATATCATATAAACTCCTTGGACAATCTACAACCGATTTCAACATCAACACTTCAATTGGGCTTAAATTTTTACCCCACTTTAATACCAGACTAGGTTTAACACTTTATCCATAAAAAAGATTGAAAGCAAACAATTTCACATTCAGTAATATGTGACAAGCTACAAAGGTTTAGATGTAATTATGCAAAAGTTCCCAAGAATATAAACAGTGGTTGCCATTAACCTTGCTTAATAGTCGCAGAGGGTGTTGAAACTCAATCCCATAATACATTGCCAAGTGACTTAATGTGCTGTACTAAACATATGTCAGTAAGTTAGGGCAGTGTTGTAAAGAGTTAGGAGCACAAAACTTTCATTATTAAAAGTTTTTTAAAGTATAGTTTTTGGTGAAGGAATGGGTGTCGAAAAAGGTTGAGTTTTATGTTATAAAAAATGGATTTTTGGGGATCACATGCCGGGATCATTGCATGGGATTATTGATGTGAAAGGTACCCAAAACACTGATGCAGTGTGGATGAGATAATAAGCCATATTAGGTAGCTGGTGTTCTAAGGCCACTGATGATGATTGTTTGAACGAGGTGAGGAGAATTTGGGCTGTTTAAAGTTAACACAGGGCAAGGTTAAAGTTCAAGCATATTACTATTATTATAGTGCGCTTTGAACCATGTGTGAAACATTTGCATTCGTGAATGAGACTTGACTAACTAAGCACTATCTTCAGGAGCAAACGGGGAATGATTGTGTGTAACGTACACATGGTACAAGGGTCACATGGAACTTAGACACTGGGGAAAGATATTGGTGGGAAAACAAAAACAAAACTACCCTTCGGGCAATAACATAAAACATCATCTACCTTAGATAGCATGAAAATTTTACGGCCCAAGTGGTATAGACTAGGCTGCAACTTGCATTTGCTCTCTAGGCCAGCATTTATAATGGCATGGCTTTCACACAGCATGCATCTACATTGTAGGACACAGACAATAGAATATCTTGGCCCTACAAACACAATTCATTCCCAAAAACACAAAGGACGAACAATGCCCCCCAAAACGCAAAACATTGCTCCGAATTTCCAAAATCCCCAACATAACTTTTCAAAGAAATGTCTTAATTGCAGACCTGAGAGTTTCAAAAGAATTGGACCAAGACATGAGAGACTAGTTATGAGAGAAAATTGGGTTTCCTACTAGAATTGATTACGTGATACAATCGCCTATATTATAGGGATAAAAACAATGCATAAAATATGAATCAGGTGGAAAAATTGGAGATAGTTATATTCTGCTTATTAGAAACAGGAAAATTGGTCAGATAAACACCATGGATACCAAGAGAGCAAATTCCATAACAAACTCTAGTGACTTCAAATGACATACCGACCCACTAACTCTTGCATAAAAGTATGCCCTCCACCTAGGTAGCCTGACACTACCATCTTATCCAAATTAATTAGTCAACCTATAAATTTGCCAGGGTTTTGTCACTGAAAATTGGCGTCAATATGTAGGGTCACAAAAGAACGGCAACTCTGCTCAACTGCGTTACGCTCAGCGATAGCTAATACGATTATTATTTAACGCGCTGTTGTTTTGGCTATGACCTGATTCAAAAAAGCCAATCGGACCTGCACTCCATGTTTACGCATGATACCGCCCCAGTTTGAGAAAGTGAGGGCCGGTCTTTGGGAGAACGCTACATAACAGCCTAAAGAGTTCGAATTTTTGTGGAAATAGGCCCCCTTTAAAGATTCTCAACACCTCCTATGTACACAAAGGCAGCATTTATAATACCTGCCCAGGTTTGATCGAAGATCTCGATCAATGAGCACAGTAAGTGTTAAAGCTAACTTTTTATAAAGATTTTAAGGGTTATAAACACATGGAGTAACAACAAATTACTGAGGTAAGAAAGTTGCAAGGAGCTTACTTCAGGAACACGCAGATTTACTGAACTTAAACAATTATTGAATTTGGAAATAAAATTCCTAACCCTAGGAAAAATGATGGAGGGGAAGGGGAGGACGTAAACACTTAAAGTGGAGGATAATATGCAAGTATAATAGCGGTCATAGTGACAGGTTATTGATGTTATTAAACCATAGTTACATGTAAACCACTTGTATTTTCAGCAGACACACATGCAGGGCAATGAGAGGAACACAAAGCAGTAAGAGCAGTTACTATGTCCATATCACCCTTTCAGCCTAAAAACTGGGAAACTACAAGTTAAAAAAATGCAATACAGTGTTTGTAACAATTTGAGTTGCAAATTATCAACAATAGACAAGTCTCAGAAAAATGGGTTGCTTGTTCAACAAAAAATGAAAGTTCTAGTACACAATATGAATGTGGAGCGGAACACAAGAATCTTGCAAGAATATCCAATAAGTCTAAACCATGATTATCCATCATAATGGAACTTTAAAAAGCCTATCGAATGTGGTAAGAATGGTTTGGAGGCATGAAGAGGGCTACAGCCTTCAATTTTAAAAGCTACATTTCAAATGGTCATTAAACCTGTTGGACAAAGCAATTAGCTTTCAGAAATGCTGTATGAGACATTAGTACTCAAGGGGTGATGTATAGGAATTTGTTTTATTTTTGGATGTATGCCACAAGTCTTTTGTTGTGTTGTAAATGTATTGTTAGTATCTTGTGTGTAAAATCTTGTTTTGGGGTCTGCTCACCTCTAGCCTTCGCCTTGATCCCCATCCACCTCATTGCTGTATTTAAATGTTTTTAAAAAATTTTTGGTCTAGCTGTGATGATGTGGAACTAAAATGAATCTGAATATGTAAACTTGTAAATTTTGTCCTATGCACCATCCACAAAGCTTCATATCACCTACAAACAATTTAATTCATTTGAGGGAAGTTAAACTATAAAGGCATCCAGACTACTCCACAATTAGCATTTTAATGAAGAATAAATCCTACTAGGTCATTAACCAAATGACAATAAAACATCTCCAACCATTTGGCTGGGTTCAACACGAACATCTCAATTTTCCACTACAAAGTATGTGGCATTGTCGTCTAAATTGAACATTGCATTTCATATAAATATATTGTTTAAGCCATTGACCTTTACATGCGATTATAACAAATGTTGGACTAATGGCTTTGTTGTTCCGCTCATCAAGGACATTTGAAAGATAATAATGGATCTACCGTGAACGGGAAAAACACCCTTGTTATCATACGTGTTCTCTATTAGCACCTCACAAGTCTCAATTCTAATATGACATGCTTTGGACACACAATAGGTTGTACTCATTGGGTTTGTGGAAGACGAAAAATGGTTGATTTGTTTTACCCGACATTATTTACGGATGAGATTCATTTTTTCCCCAGGTGAACCAATACTTGTTTTGATCATTGTTGCCACAACATGGTTAAAGATATGTGGCATGTTGTATGGTTCTTCAGATTGAAGCAGTCAGTCTCCATTCACAAGTGGCATATCTAGTATTGAACATTTTTCTCGTTGGCTGTAGTTGTTCATGTTTTTGCAAAAATATTTGTTAATCTTTTTGGCCACATTCTTCTCTTGTGATGTCTGGTACGGTTTCTTGCATTCATTAAATTATTGGTCGTGTTTTTTGTATATTCTTTATAAGGGGTTGAGTGATGTTGGGGCGAATCGGCCTTTTACTCAGCTCCTCCATATCACTTTTTATTTATGAGGTTGTATAGTGATGGAATAACATTGAATAATTCATTTTGGGCCTACTTAGTTTTTACTCAGCTCCTCTATTCCACTGGTTTGGTGTCTTTATATGTCTATGTAGTGATTGGAAATAAAAGTCAATTGATTCATTTTCTCACATTGTACTGCACAACTCATACCTTCTTCTATATCAGCTATGTCAGGCGGGGTTCTCAAATATATTAGCTGAAGGGTAAGAGAATACCAAGCATATTCTCAAAGTTCCCTACTTGCGTGCCATATACCTGAATTCATTTTATATTTTAGAGCAAGTGAGGGCCAAAAATCAATGTTGCGTGCCGGATTTGGCCTGGGGCCACACATTGAGAACCCCTGAGCTATGTTTATTTTCCCAAGCAAAAACCAATAACTATTTAAATAAACAAAAGTAAAAAGTGGCTTGCCTCAAAGTCACAACATGGCCAGCTCTGACAGATCTGAAACCCAACAAACCTTCTGATCATGAGAGGCACAATGATCTAATCATCACACCAACCTAGTCTAAATTTATGGGCTAATATTAGACACTTTGTAGTCCTTATATTTTAATGATCAGTTACATTGTCTAATGTATATGACAGTCTAAGGATCAAAATGATATAGAGTGCAAAGATTCCATATAAAGATGGTTATTGTGCCGTTTGTTGCAGTCCTATTTTGATGTTTTATCAAGGACATTTGTCGCTGTTAGAGTGCAAAATTCAAGTTAAAGATGAATATAATTTGTGCTGATAAGGACTAAATAAAGGTATTCATTAAATATTGAACCTTGTAAGAACTTAACTAAAATCCTGTTCGTGATACATAAACAGCCTATAGTGGAACAGTTTTATGAATAATTGTAGACCCAATTATCATATAATGGACCCCCCCCCACAGTTGGTCGCGAATTTAAAAATAGGCCCATGGCCCAATCGTGATTAGCCTGTCCCATTGCAACCCAGGATTTTACCAAAGTGGTCCAATTTTTTTGTTTTTTTTATGTAACAGAAGCAAGGCTTACTATTTTTCTCATTTACCTTGTAAAATCTTAGGGCTAAAGGATGTTTGTTTTGGATGTTAAATGTATGAGTGATGAAAAACCGTGTCCTATTTGGATCAACCAATATTATCTTTACACAGTATTCAATGTGCTTTACAAAAAATGTTCTTAGCTCCCATATCAAACCACAGATCGAAATGTCTGTAACAAGTATAGATATTCCCTACAAATGATATGACTAGAAGCAACCTAATAAGGACAAAATTCGGATATTTTAGTCATTAGTGTCCATACGGAGCCACTAACTACCACACCATAATTGAATGGAGATTCGTATTGAAAACTGCAGTTTTCTTCCTTTTCTGTCAATTCTTCAGTTGGAAAAAGGTTTCAACTTATGAGAATTCTACAGGCTTATCCTTCACGTTTATGCTATTCCCGAAAAATTCAAAGATTTTTACTCTCTCTTTCTGTAAATCACGTAGTTGTCTTAAGTAGTCAAATATTGAGCCTCTGAACGTAGTAATTCTCTCTCGCTCTCTCCTGTTAACTGTGTAGTTAACTAGTTTAATTAGTTGTAAACCACAAAACCATAACTAGGTCTGCATGGCACCAGTACATTGCATTAATCAAATGCGTAAATAATGTATCAGATAGAGCTATATTGGAAAAACAAACTATCTTGGAACTATGAAGTCGTCTAGGGTAGTATATGGTAAACAAAGGTATGGATACTTGTTAGTGACGTAATGCTACACATTTTAGATTGAAGAGATCAAGTGATTCCTAATCAACTCACTGCATGACAAATCTCGTTCTATGAATCTCTTAGCTGTGTTGGGTTGGAAATCAGAGCGGACTCCAGAATAGTAAGAAAGTATTCATACACTAATGTTGGTATAATAGCACTTAAGCAGAAAACTATCAGACAATGTCTTAATGATAATCTTTAAAATGAAACCAAATTACAAGCATAGGATAAGTAGCTGGATCGAAGAGGGGATGACAACACCGGCAGACTTGCTTGAAGGTGATGCCAATCTCTTAATCCCAACTAAAGAAAATTTAAAGACATCACTCACATCTCAGACAGTCAATTACACACAAGCATTAACCAAAACAACAAAAACAAGGAAAGCAATATGAAGTAAGCAAGACCAAAAAAGACACTAACACACATAATAGAGGTCTACTAAAAGGGCCAGGTCCGATCGCTTATAGCCTCGTCCCCAGAATGCCCAATTTACTGAAGTGGTTGAAATTTTGGTATCTGAAGAAAGCTACCAATTTAATTCTTTTCCTCATTTACCCTGTGTAAGGGGGAATCTTAGGGTTAAAGATGGTTTCGTGGGGATGTTGAGATCAAAAATGTAATCTATTTTGGTCAACCAATATTAGTTTTAAACAGATGGATATTACAAGAAATCACATTTTTAGCTCTCGCATCAAAACGGTTGAAATATCTGCGCGAACTTTACAGATTGGGGTTTGGGTGGGAGCGCTATTCTATCAACTGAAAAAACTTTGTATACTAAATTGAGTCATCCATTTAACACCAATTGACAGTACTTGTCATAATGTATACGAAACGTCCTAAGAACAGCCCCACATTACCCACAAGACCTCATTAATATAATACAGTAAAATTATGGCCCCGATGAAGAACTTGCAAGTTATATGCCAACATCTTTTGGTCAATAGTTGTGAATTTAAAGCTGTAAGGTTTACTATTAGTATCACTGAAGAAATAAAGACATAATCAATCATTTTCCAGACATGGGTGCAATTATCGAACTACCCACAAGGACACTTCAGCATATTTCATCAAGCGGTAATCTGTAAATTGCACTTTGCAGGTGCTAAAGTGATATGACAAACACACCACATGGGATTCCAAACGGCAACTGTAAAAGTGTTAATTCACGCGGGTAATATATTTCATCAAAGCGGTTAATCTTTAATTCACATTTGCAGGTGCTAATTGAATATTACAAAAAACACCCATGGGAACTTCCAAACGGAACTGTCAAAGTGTTAATTTTTTCACGCGTTTAATGTACCAACCAAACTCAGCAATTTTTATAGCATTTTCACTTTCAATTTCGGCTTTTTTTCCAAGCTCCTACATAGACTTACGCACAAAATGAACATTTTTGCACATTTTTAAATTTCGCGGTTGCTCAGAAGTCGCGGAAAGCGCGAAAAAATTAAAGTAGCATGAATATTTCCCACTTACTACTATATTATTTCTTTCCTAAAACACTTTTTTAGAATATGACCTATTTACACAAATCACTTAATCAGTTAAAGGTCTTTGTTTCAAAAAAAATAATGGTTTTGCTTACAATTAGAGTATACTCCGCCAACAACATTCATTATGAACATCAGACAGTAGGGACAACCATCTACACTTGTTTGGTGGGGACAGTAATAGTTGTGTGGGCTACTCAAGCTTACTAGAAAATTTCACGTTCTCGGCTTTCGCGCTCGCTATATTCCAAGAATATAAGCTGTTGGGCGCCCCATTACCTTTGACCCTGGCATGCGTGACCTTGACTCATCAACATATGATGGATCGCATGGTGCCCTATGACAAAAGTTTGGTTCCAATTGAACTTCAGTTTTCATTAGATCAATTTTACATTTTTAGCCCATTTTTTTCACTTGACCTCTCACTGACGCTTTGGACCTTCAACATGACCTTTGACCTCATCAACATATGAGGGATCATTGTGGCACCTATGACGAAGTTTGGTTCCGCTGAAGTTAAACTTTTCAATTTAAGATCCATTTTACATTTTTGCCCATTTTTCAACTTGGACCCCCTCACATGACCTTGACTTTCAACATGACCTTTGACCTCGTCACCATATGAGGGATCCCCTTGTGCCCCTATGACAGAAGTTTAGTTCCGATTGAAGTTAACTGTGAAAAATACAAAAAAAAAAAAAAAAAAAATTTATCTCAATTTTACAATTTTTAGCCCTTTTTCAACTTTACGGTCACATAACTTTGAAACCTTATCAACCGACCTTGACCTTTCAACATCGAACTTTGACCTTTCAACAGGACCTTTGACCTCATCAACAGATGAGGGATCATTGTGCACCTATGTACGAAAGTTTTGGTTCCGATGAAGTTTAAAAGTTTTCATTGAGGTCAATTTAAAAAAACTTAACAATTTGTGACCACACAACACCAACCCACACAACCACATACACACATACATACCCACGCAAACGGATTGCACGTGGGTCCTGCCAGCATACGGGCTGCCCACAAAAGACGCAAGGTTTGTAAGAGTGTATGAAGAGTAAACCCTGAACAGCCTGAAAGGGTGTGTGAATATGGGCTAAAAGCCTCCAAAACAGACTGGAAATGAATAAAATTGCTGACATTTTCAGTATCGGAGAGCCTGAATTTAGGCAATTGCCTGAAAACTTACAATAACCTTAACCAAAAAAATTTTAACAGCCAATTTAATCTTTTTAACAATATGGCAAAGAAATTTGGAGAATGCACTCTTTCAAACTCCATGAAAGGCAAATGCTATGTTTCCACGAATTTTCAAATTTGTTTTAAAAAAAATAAAAATGTTAACTCTGAGCAATTGTTGTTGCCTGTAGGGCATAAAAGGTAAAACAACTTTAAAACTTGTTAATTATCAACTGTAAAAACTCTCATTCTCAAATTAGCACACAGACGTACCTGTAAATGAGGCCATGCTGCTTCTAATGTGGGCTCATCTTCTTTCAGGGTCACATTCCGCTCCACTTGGATTTGACGGAGGTGGAAGTGTTCCTGAACATTGTTAATGCAAACGTAATAACAAAATCATTACAGCGAGGCTATATTCATTACTTTTTCTAAATAATGAAGAAAAAGTGTAATAGTAATACATATATCAAGTGATCAAACTCTGAAGTCTGTACCTCGTACAATCAGTAGACATTTTGATCCTAGCAAGATCTTCATTGGAGGCAAATTCCAATGAAGATCCTGATATTGCATTTCTCTACAGAGTCTATTTTTGGTCGAGGAAAGTTTTTTAAGAGTTATTTATAACTTACACTCAAATTATTTTTTGCCCAACTTTACTGCTCAATATGCATATCATTTATTCATTACAAACGCAATGGGAAATTTTTTTTTCTGCCCCCATATGGCAATTTCTTTGTTTCAATGTGACTCTATCTAATTGTGTTTGTTGAAATGTTTCTTCTATACATTTCCATAACATAATCCTCTCACGAATCTATTCCAGTCCCACCATTTCTTAGAATATTGAATTGAAAATGGATTGCATCCACGATAGAATGACATGTTCTACTCACTATCTTTTCACATCGTGCACAAGAGTACTCCAAATAAAATTGCTCCAATACTGGTGCTCATACAGCAAGCATACTGTTTTGTTATGAGTGCAGTTATTTGCAGGGGTAGCGCTAGGATTTAAAACAAGGGGTCCAGTGGACCCCTTTAGCTCCCTTGAATTCCCAAAATTTGGGGTCCGTACTGAATTTTGGGGGTCCTGTGTTGTGCGGTCCACTTTGACATACTTGGATTAAGCGCATAACATTAGATTTTGTCACTATGTGGCCGGCATTTGCACTCCAGTGTATTGTTCGTAACCACCTAATCTTCAGCTATATTTACACACCGTCCTGAAAGTGAAGTTTGAAAATTGGTTCCAAAGTATTCCTATGAGATAAACTAGTTTAATGATATTTTTACACTTTTTTTAACAGAACTTGTATGTGGTTACCTCAGCTGAGGTTTCACTTTAACTACTAACAAATGTACATTTGAATGATTTTCTGTAATAATTTCTAAAATAAAGAATACCACATTCAACTCATGTTGTCCACTTCTCAGTCACATTCTCAATGTGAACTTCTTTTTTATTGTGCTCAACAAGTTAAAACTTATATCGGTAAAAGCGCAGCTCATGCACCTTTCCCGTTGCAAATCCAACATACGTTTGCAGAAAATCGCCGACTTGTCTACCTCGGAAGTACAACCAGGAGGGAATTCTACCGCCCTTTTCGTATAGCATGTAATCTCCATCCATCAACATCCTTCGACATTAATTTATTCCGTTGAGGCTGTCGAATTCATAGGTGTGGCACAATCACTAAATTACTTTCCCCCATATTCTTCCGATTGGCTTATACTATTTCCGCTGCCCGTACGCCACTGTCCATGGGCTTATCACTGTCCGTGTCGCCTAATTCGCTGTGGTTTCACCCTCCGCCATTTAAATCTTGTCACAATTCGCCGGTTTCGTAATCCCGACAATGCGTTTAAGTGAGCTTTTGTGATGTCACGTTGTAGAGCTCATGTACCGGGAGAGAAACGCTCGGGAATTCGAGAAGCCATCGAACCGGCGATACACATGCGCAACTGCAATAAGCACACGCATCACTCACTTTAATAAATGTATTGTGGTATGACAGGTGGGTATTGAAAAGTGTGAAAATGGTCTCATAGAGGATTTTTGTGTGCTAACTTTATGGTTACATCTAAACGTACTCACCCATTTACAAATTAACGTTTGGGATTTACTGCATGTGGTATTGAGACGAAATTACTGGCTAGCGTTACGTTCTATTACATTTTTTCTGATTGCATTATCCCCACTTCCGACGCATCTTATGAAAACACCGTTTGTGTTATGATGAAACACGATTTTTTGTGCTTCCGTACGGACGCAATAGCTCGCTATTTTGTATTTTGTCTCGAATAAAATATAGGCCGTCCTGTCCGAGAACACGCAACTAGCGTCAACCCCTGGTTATTGTCCTTTAGAAGCAGTAAAACATGTACTCTTTGATCATGCATGCACATATTAACACACACCTTTCAATTGCAACCACTGGAGCGCACACACAGATTAGTTAACCCATAGCTAAAATAAAAAGACCAAGTTAATCTGACAACTTTCATGAATATCTATCAATTTTGATGATGCAAAAGCATCCTGCAAAAGCTTTGAAGAATTTTTGAACATAACCGCAAATGCTTCTTGTGATCTCATTCTTTAATAAATACAGACCTAGCCATATTCTAGCATGAAAACAAGGTACGTAGACACCTGCCCCAATGAAAACACACAAGTCAAATCACATTTGCTGCAACTAAAGTGAACTGTTGTACATGTTCTGTGTAGTCACTCCAGACTAGAGTGTAGCATGAGAAACCCGCTGTCTTTGTCTAAAAAAAATATCAAGTCCTCCACCCTCTGTCACTGCCGTCACGGTTAGGAATGACAGGGCTACCATGACTGTGACCCTCCTAATAGTTAGGGGGACGGTGGTTTGATATGAAGTCCCGTGGAATTTCAATGATTAAGTCATACACCTATTTAGACACCTTGAGTAGGTCCCCAGAGAACAAGAAAAACTTTGATGGAGAATCCTCAGGGTGGCAAATGCAGCCATCTTGATTTTCAAATGGCCGTCCATTTGTGGTATATTTTCAATCATAAACTCGAGTTGTGAATGTGCTAGGACGCTAGATTTGGTGCCCAAACTCGTATGTTAAACACCATGGAAAGATAACAGGAACATTAAGACCGGCACCATTTTGTTTCTTTTCAAATGGCGTGCCAATTACCATGTTTATGTACATTTTCA